>JAVJIF010008654.1:0-123545 GCA_038442645.1 Agave tequilana
TAAAAAAAAAAAAAAAAAAAAAATCTCTCGTTCATCTTTTGCACTCTCTTTTTATGCTATATTTTCTCACTTTTAAAGTGTTACAGTTAAATCTCACTTGTAATAAGTTATAACTTAATGCATTAAATTTTGATGTCATGACTTGCTGTTAATTATAATTCAAAATATTATTTCAGAATTAATATTTAATTTAATATTATTTTTTTGTCAATTTTGTAGTCACTTTTTCGCTTTCACTTTCACCATTTACTAATCAATACCGGAAAGCACAATATATTTTTCACTTACACTTTCGTATTACAGTTAAACACAGACAATAAATATTACACAAATCTCAATTTTTCACTACACTTCTTCATTTTCTATTTTCATTTCTCACGTAAAAAAATTTCTCCCACTTCTGTCAAACCAAAATGCCCGAAATGAAAAATGACGGAGCAAAGAAAGAGCACAAGTCTTCAAATTTCAATGCAATGCCCCTTCCAATTAGCGAATGAATGTAAGAGTTCTCAATTTCAATGCAATGCCATGCCCACTCCCCATGCAAAGAGACAGGCGTCACGTGCTGGTTGGAGGCCCATAAGGGCATCTCTAATGCAATCTCTATTTTAGAGGGTTACTTGAAAATATATCAGAATATTTTCTTAGAGGGCTGCACCAATGCAACCCTCTATTTTAACCAAATTATCTTTTTAAATATTTATTTAGATGTTAAAAATTATTTAAGAGTAAATTATTATTTAACAAAAATTATACGTTAGAATCGTCTCACCGAGGCCTTTTAAATGAGACTAATATTGAATGTTTTTGGAGTTAATTTTAAATTAGTTTATTTATAATATAATATAATAATATTAAAATCTAGGAAGCAATTAATTTCGATGTATTTTTTTTTGGAAACACAATGAAAGCATGTAATTTGTTTTTTCAAGTTCAGTATATTTCAATTTCAATGTATTTTCAATGTTTGATAATGAGAAATTTAATATTATATTAAATATATTCAATGTTAGTATCATTATGAAGGTATCGACGAGACATTTTTAACGATATAATTTTTATGTAAATAAATAAGTAAATTTAAAATTATATTGATTTTAAGTAATTAGTTTAACTATATTAAAGGATACATTTGATATTCTTAAAAAGTTAAATGAGACTTTAAGGGCAAAATTCAAATTTTAAATTGTGAATAGTGATATAGAGGGAGCCCTCTATTTCTCCCTCAACCGTCTAAATTTAAAGAGAGAGAAGGGCTTCCTTTATATTTAGAGAGGGATATAGAGGGCTATTGGATTGTATAACCCTCTAAATATAGAGATACATAGGCGGGTTGAAGATGCTTTAAAGGAAGACTAGGCAATCTCTGAGCTGTCCGTATATGATGATGATATATAGAGAGACTTGTGGCTTTTCGGAAAAATCGAGGTCGAATTCTTCTTACTAAAATACAACCCTATAACATTTGAATGTCAGGTCCATTCCGTTGAAATTGATCTACATTATTTCAAGTAAGTAAAAAAATAATAATGTATTTTTAATACTTTTTTCTCATCATCAAGTAGGTACAAATGAACGGTTAAATATATTTCTTAGATCTACATCTTTAGATATATAAATTTCTCGATCCGACCATTCATCATAATCTAAATACTTAAAGACCATCACACACTAATTTTTGTTAGATTTAAAAATTCTACACCGTTAAACTAACAAACTCACTATTTCAATCGTCCATTTT
This sequence comes from Agave tequilana, assembly GCA_038442645.1. Classification (NCBI taxonomy): domain Eukaryota; kingdom Viridiplantae; phylum Streptophyta; class Magnoliopsida; order Asparagales; family Asparagaceae; genus Agave; species Agave tequilana. The sequence goes on from JAVJIF010008654.1 coordinate 1,742, forward strand.
GCGCCTAATTGATGGATAAACAAAAAGTATTCAAAATACATGATTTTTTTAATTACTTGAATAATGTAGATCAACTTCAACAAAATAGAATTTACATTCGGATATCGTAGGGTTGTATTTGAGTGAAAAGGATTCGGCCTCAAATCCTTCCAGAATGACACAAATCTATATCCTCCTCTATATATTCTGTTGAAGTTGATCTTTATTATTTCAAGTAACTAAAAATAAAAAATCAAGTATTATGAATACTTTTTGCTCATCCATCAAGTTGGCGCAAAATAAATGACCGAAAATAACATATTGCTTAAATCTACGTATTTAGACATACAAATTCTCGATATGACCATTTCATCATGATCTGGACATTTAAAAACCCTCACACACCAAATTTTGTTAGGTTTCAAATATACTACACCGTTAAACTAATCAACTCATTATTTCGGCCATCCATTTTGTGCCTACTTGATGGATGGTAAAAGTATATAAAATACATAATTTTTTATTTTTAATTACTGGAAATAATTTAGATCACTTCAATAGAGTGAATCTTACATTTGATGTCGTAGGATTATATTTGAGTGGAAGAATTCGGCCTCGAATTCTTCTGGAATGACACAGGTCATACATATGTGTATCCGCGAGAGTGACCGAACGGTAAGCCACTTGTTTTGCTCCTAAGCGGGCGCTGGTACGAATCTATCTCTTAACGACATTTTGCGGATTAGTCTGGAGGGCTTGTTCACCACTAAGTTTCCTTAGGATGAGAGTGGGGCGCCTCTGAGATATCCCGGGATTTACCTCCACACACACACACTAGAAATATGTATGTATGTCGACAGCTGAGAGTCTCTCTCAGCCTGCGGTGATGTGGCACATTATTAGCCACACTAATAAGGATGACCCACCTATTGGAATAGCTGAAATTACTAAATGCCCTTGAGGTAAAAGATAATGGATCTGTATAGTTTATTATTATTATTTTCCCACTTTTTCTAGTTTCGCGCGCTGTCAGATCTAGATTTGAGTTTTCGCAGAGAAAGTCTTTTTAAAAATAACGAGATTAGGATCAGATACTTTTTTTTTAACTTTCAAAACCTAGATCTCCATTAGATCTCCATTAGATTTAGATCTCCCTATCTATTTTAATGTCGACCGCTAACCAGAACACATCTCCTGCCAGTTCAGGTTATCGACGGCCTCGATCTCTTTCTCCCGATCTTAATATGAATCATATATCATCGGATTCAACTTTCTCACAGAATATAGAAAATTTGGAAGGATTAAGATATTTGAATGTTGATCAAGAAGTTTGTATTTTTTTATTTTTTTCGCAATTTCTTATCTGAAAAAACTTTTGGGTAACCTAGATAAAACTATGACCTAGTTTACGTTTTATAGAACAATTGCGACCAAGATCGTAGTTTTCTAATTAACAATTTCACAGTTTTTATAATGCGATGTGACGCCCCGATCACGCGGTACGGAGACGTCACTGCGACAATATACGCAGGTCGGAAATATCCTCACGTATATACGCTAAGCATCAATACAGGCAAGAATCAGAGTGCGAAAGCACGGTGGTCATATACATTCCAACAGAAAAGTATAAGTATGTAGTTATCACAGGGAGTGATACAATATTACAGGAATATTACATCATCAGAAAATACAAAAGTACATCATATGAAGAGATATACAAAAGCTGAGAGGTGCTCACGAGCAGCAAGAGGGGTCTCGAGAATCAAACAGGAGAGGAACTGGGAGGAAGAGTTGTGGTGATAATTCAAGTTTCTGCTGCGCTCCGATCGTCACGGAAGGATCCGCTGCGCACTCTGATCAGCTACAGCAAGGTCACCAAGGTCCGGTCTCTAGGATCTGGACATGAGAATCCAGGGTTGTCAGACGCAACCCTGCGAGTACATATAATAAAGCCAAAAGGCGTGCATAACAGGTACACCTGTACATGATCAAGTGATGTGGTCCAAATATGCAGGTACAAGTAATAACAAATAACATAAGAGAAATTAAAGGAACGACAGTATATCATATATATCGATGAATCTGAAACTGAAAACATGCATAGAAGGCAGTATGAAGAGCATAGGTACATATAAACATACGGTAAATAAGTTAAACATGATAAATACAAGTATGGACAAAACTAGTTGTACAAGTTCAGATTATGGATTCACGGGACAAATACGTCAAGGGGATAATCCAAACAAGAAAATCCTCATGTATATACCACATATCTCATGTCACCATCGTCTGAGTTTAAACAACTTGAGTTGCCCTAAGAGTAACAGAACTATAGTGTGTCAGTATTAATCTTTGTGCCACATAAATCATATGTCATAAGGCAGGGTGTCAACTCAGAGCATAACACTATAACTGGAGAATATAAAGGGTGTTGCATTTTAAATTATCCAATAATAATAATCAGTATCGTTTGATATTGCAATCGCCTCCCTACCAGCGCCACACATCACCGATAGTCCATTTCGCACTCCGTAGAACTTACCCGGGTCTGATATGTGAATACCAGGACCGAACAAAGGAGAGACCAAATATCACACGTTCCTAATATTATTACTGTTTTGGTTGTTTTATATATTCATCCGATTCATATGCTTTTGTATGTGCTATCGGCACACATACATCCACTTATGAATAAGACGAGTTATTATTTGAAAAATGATAAATCTGATGGCTCATATTTATAGTGGGTCCCGTCTCTGCCGGGGACTAGCTCAGGAGTACAGGCTAATGCTTCTGGGGACTTATCTGAAAAATACCTAGAGGGGGGTGAATAGGTGTAAGTGCTAATCTAGAAACTAAATGCGCTAAATGCGGAAGCTAATGCAAATTATTGCAACACACTTAATACAATCAACAAGTGTAGCCGAATTCCCCGTGAAGGGCTCTGGACTAACTCCTCTTGATTCCCCTTGAATGGGTTGAGGTGCTATGTGAAGCTCTTGTTAATTAAGTACAAGTGAGGCACACACAAACAACCAAGCATATACAAGATATAGCAATATGAAATATGCAAGGCACAATATAAATGCAAGCAAGTATGATATGAATGATGAATGATGCTTTGCACAATATAAAGAGAGAGTTGAGAGACAAGTGGATCAAACGCAAAGGCCAAGATATGTTTCGAGGTTCGAGCACCTACTCTACATCCCCGCCTACACCACCGTGTAGGATTTCCAATCCACTATCTCCCACCGAGGGAACCTCTACCGAAGAGGATTTGTTATAACAATGGAGTACCGAACTCCTCTCTCAATACAAACACCTCCTCACACAAGAGGGGTAGGCCCTTAGCCAAACAACAACCGATCCACCTCACACTTGAGGGATACAAACCAACAACCAACTCCACCTCACCAAGAGGGAGCAAACAAACCTCAACCTCTACCTAAGAGGGAGCACCCAACAAAGAAAAGGGTTTACAACTTGGAGGCTCAACAACCTCAAACAATCTCTCTTTCTTTTCTTTTTCCCACAAACAAAAAATCCTAATAGAATAGGATAGGTGATAGCTCAAGTGTGAAAAAATTAGGTATTTTGGAAACAAGCAACAAAAAAAAAAACTACTTGGGAAATCTCTTGTAAATGATAGAAAATGAAAATCAATACAATCTCCCAAAACCCTAGTTTTCTTTGATTTTTCAAAAACCCAAAACAATAAAGATGAGAAGTTTAAAGCTCAAAAACTCTTTTTAAAACTTGTTTTAAACTCTGGAAAACTGGGATTTTTTCTCTTGTAAAAACCTTGGCAAAAAACCCAAAGCGATGGGGTTTTTATAGGCCCATCAGAAAACTAGCTGTTAGGCTGATGTGGCAGCCTGACAGACTGACGGTCGACCGGCCCGGTCGACCGCCAACGGTCAGAAATGTGACCGTTGGGCAACCACGGTCGACCGGCCCGGTCGACCCAAACAAACAGAGAGTACTGCTCTCAGTCCCGGTCGACCCGGACGGTCGACCGTCCCAGTGACTCCAAACGTGCACAGATTTGTGCACGTCGGTCGACCGGCCCGGTCGACCGACTTCAGCCAAGTCGACTAGGTCAGTTGACTTAGTCGACTGATTGAAGCCTGGAACAGAAAATTGGGTCAGAAAAACAGTTTAAAAATATTTTGAAAAATCTTTTAAGTCTTCTAAAAATCCACAAAACTTGTTTTGACATTTTATATTAAAACACAAACTTGTGATAAAAATTTCAAGACATATATCAATCATATCAATTCAATTTGAATCTTGCAAATTTTATCAAAACCAACACTTGTATTTTTATCAAACTTGATTTTTCAATTTATGAATAGGATAGTCAAAATAAGTTTGTCTAGCAAGTTTAAAGCATGTATGTAAATCTATAACATATCTAATATACATAGACATAAAGTAACTTATTTTGATCTACTATTCATGAAACCAAATCCAAAACATAAATCTTGTGTGTGTTGTGCACTTGAGCATATCAACTATACTAAGCTTTACAAATGGATCTAAAACACACTAAACTAAACTATGGATACCTAAGTCTTCTTGATGATCTTCATCTTCAAGTTGACTTGCTCCAAAACTCCATCCATGGGCTAGGCAATGTGTGATCTTGAAGCTTTGGCCCTGAAATCACTATGAAAAGCTTCTAAACACCTTTGTTGAAGCTAATCACCAACTAATATCTTGCTAATGATCTGAAACTTAAAATCTGAAGATTATTAGTAAACATAACTACATGAGTTAATCATCATCAAAACTAGGGTGGAAGGCCTTTGGGCCAACAATCTCCCCCTTTTTGATGATGATAAAACTCATGGAGTTATATATGCATGGATTAAAGTTAAGCTTCAAAGAAGCTCCCCCTTAACTCATGCATAAACAAATAAACAAAAGATATGCAATGAATGTACTTAAACATGTATGCATCAACATGCATAAAACACATAAACATATTCTAGAAGTTCTAGATACCAATTATATTAATAAAACATTAACAAAAACACTAGATGCTCTAGATACCAATAAAACTTAATATATGCAAAAACATAAACATGCATATATCAAACTCAAATTATTCTCCCCCTTTTTGTCAATCATCAACAAAGGGGTAAACAAACAAAAAACAATAAAGTGAGGGGTAAAAAATCTTTCTCCCCCATTTTGTCAATCAAAACAATACAAACAATGTTCTCCCCCTTTTTGTCTAAAATAAAAACAAGGTCAATAAGGGGTGACTTTAAACAACATGATATCAATAGAAAAATATGTCAATGAAGCATCTTGATATCAATTGAAAATAAATAAAGATCAATAAATGTTATATGCTATATACATTCATGAAGAGGAAGACGCTAAGTTAGCTTTCCTACACATATGCATTACATGAAGGAGGGATGTTAAGCCCTAATTCACATAACACACATTATGTAATGCATAAGAGGAGATGTGAAGCTCCCCCTACACACGTGTACCACATAAAGAAGAGATGTTAAGCTCTTCAATACACAATACACTCAACATGAATCTATATGTAGAAGAGATGTTAAGTTCTCCTTGCATATAGTCAATATAAATCAAAACTTTTGAATATTTTTTTCTTTAAAAAAATTTTTTAGATACCAATTTTAAAACACAAAACATCTTGATATCAAAAGATAGTATTTTTCTTTTTAAGTCATATAAACCATTGAAATGACTATTTTCTATCATAAAGCAAGGGAGTGAAAAACTAAATACCAATTGAAATATGAAAATTGAATTTTCTCCCCCTTTATGAAATACCAACAAAAGCTATGCGTAGGCTTGAAATAAGATACCAATTGAAAACTAAATCAATTGAAATAAAGTTGAAGCTCAAGCTCTATCATAAACAAAATTTGTGTGAAAAATTTATATCTTAAGCACAAATAAATAAGTATATGTGTATGAAATAGAATGAGTACCAATCACCAATAGATGATACCAATTGAAAATATACATACACAATAAACATATGAGTATACAAAAAAAAAAGATCAAAATGATACCAATTGAAAGAGTTCAATGATACCAATTGACATAACAATAAAAGCATGGTATAACTCATATAACTAATCCACCCATCTCATGCACAAGTTTAAAATGATTTTCAATATAAACATACAAGGTATGGACTCCCATCCAACCTCCCGTTAAGGTAGGGGTTTTCAAAAATAGATTTGAAAAAAAATAAGCTTTGTTTGAAAAACTCTATCAAAATGAAGAATACTGTAACTAGTTAAAAGAAAAAGTTGTAAACTAGCACGAAATCCTTCAAGTAAGGAATAAAGTAAAAATAATTTTCATAAAACACATGTAAATCACATAGCACTTAAAAACGCTCAATATTCAATAAAGTCCATACATGCTCATGAAAACATACTCATGAGAAATATTTTAAAAATGGTGAGTGTACAAGTAATGTGTGACATGGCATTATGACATATCCAATTAAGCTCAAAATTCCTTGAAACATTGAAAACACGAAAATCATCAAAAACTTATTTAATCTTCATGGCATATGTATGTCAAGTACAAATTAAATATATGCATTAAGGCACGTGGCTCAAAAAGGATAAACATGTATATCTAATAGTTTTGGACAAGATAGACATATACATGAAGTTAAACAATTAAACACAAAATCAAACTAAATCTTCACCAAAACGAATTTCATTTCAAGGTATATGTATGAATTGTCAACACAATAAGTATACATACATATCCCTAAACACAATTTGAGTCCATATATAGATTTGCATGAAGGGCAAATGACTCAAGGGGTATACATGTATATCTTAAAGTTTGACAATACAAACATATACATGAAGTGAAACACTCAATCATAAAACAAATTCAAAAATGAGAATACAAGTTTAAAATGTATGAATCATCAAAACTAGACTATACTAGCACATTTAATGAGTTCAAATAAGCATTCAACTCAAACATATATAGATTTATTTGTGGCCCACTATATGCACAAGTATACACCAAGTTTTAATGAAAACTAACATCTAAACATGTAATCTACACATGAAGTATAAAACGGGATAAAAATCAACATGATAAACAAGAACATGATTATTAAGAAAATCCACAAGTTATTAGAACTATGATATACGCAATATCAACAAAAAAAATGAGAACACAAAAGAATTTATCCATATAAAACATGGGTGTCTCAAAATAACTAAACATGTATATCACAAATCTAATAAGCATGGCATTTTCATACTAATCACGAAACAATGAAACATGCTAAAAACATATGATATGAAAAGCATGTAAACAATAAATAAGGAGTTAGAGATTCGATACCAAACCAATGAGGGCACCGCTCTAGTTCTCCAAAACATGGTGGTCCTCTCCACCAAACCTTCCCTTGAAAGTGATGCATCCATATGATTTCCATGAAGCTCGGAACTCATCCACTCCAAGGTGCCGCTACTCTCACGTCATGTGAGAGCCCACACCTACATCAAAAATAGGAGGGGTGGTCTTTGGTACCCATATCTTATTGGGTCCATGGGGGTTAGTACCTTCTCTAACCCAACATAATTCTTTGCTAAGTTTACATTATGTAATCTATCAAAACAAAATTTAGCAAGGTGGCCCTTACGTCCACAATATGTACAAGTGTACACATGAGCATACATATGGTGATGGGTGTGTCCGTGAGGAGCATGTGTATGCCGTGGAGGGTGTGCATGCATAAAGGATGGAATTTGTTTCTTTCGAACCAAGGTTTCCAACCGTGAGTGATTCATGGCACATTGGCTCATAGTGGAGCCCAAACAATCAACCTTCTTCTTAAGCAAACAAATATCATCATTAATCTTAGAAGAAGAAGTGGAGCATGCAATGGTGAAGTGTGTGATACTACCCTAGCATGGTAAACATGTGCATCAATCTTATTTTGTAAAACAATATTTTTCTTTAAATACACATCTAAATCATTTGAAATGGAAATAATTTTATTTTTCAAAGCAACATTCTCTTTTAAAACAAAATCAATTTTTGAAGACAAATTTTCATTTTTCTTCAAAATAGCATGGCAATCATTTTTAGATTTTAAAAACTCATTTCTTTAAGTGCAAGTTCTAATTGAGATCTCAATGAATCCCTTTCATTATAGACCTCAACCTTCTCTTGCAAAACGTTGTTAAGTCTAGAATGCAAACTCTTATTTTCATTTTCAAGTCCTAGACTTTTCTTTTTCAAAATTTTATATTTTTCTATTAATTTTTCACATACAATAGAAAGTTCTTCATTCAAAGCATGGGGATCAACATAATATTTGAAGAACTAGCACAATCATTACTATCTAGTTGAGATTCCGAATGTACCTCAAGGGAGTCATTCCCTTAGACCATCAAGCATTGTGAGTCGGATTCTCCACTAGATTCCTCCGGTTGATTTGGCAATAGAAGCTCGGAGGAGGTGGTGGTTGTCAACATGTTCCACACTGCAAATGCCGAAACAAAGTTAGAAGCAAGCATAAGATATTCTTTAGGTATGTGCTTCTAATGGCCTCAAGGGCTTGTGCATTGGCCCCTATATGATTGCTATCACTAAGGAAGGATTACTTGGTAATGGCAAGGTAAACCTTATGTCCTAGGGTTTGTAAATAAACGGTCATCCTAATCTTCCAAACATGAATGTTGGAAGGGTCAAACATAGGTAGGGTCATGAAAGCCATGGTAAACTATATGAGTGCAAACACGCAAATGCAAACAATAGATTAGCAATCAAATGGATCTCACTCCTAGGATGTTAAGCCTAAGTATCGGAGCACTAGCTCTGATACCAATTGAAAAACACCTAGAGGGGGGTGAATAGGTGTAAGTGCTAATCTAGAAACTAAATGCGCTAAATGCGGAAGCTAATGCAAATTATTGCAACACTTAATACAATCAACAAGTGTAGCCGAATTCCCCGTGAAGGGCTCTGGACTAACTCCTCTTGATTCCCCTTGAATGGGTTGAGGTGCTATGTGAAGCTCTTATTGATTAAGTACAAGTGAGGTACACACAAACAACCAAGCATATACAAGATATAGCAATATGAAATATGCAAGGCACAACACAAATGCAAGCAAGCATGATATGAATGATGAATGATGCTTTGCACAATATAAAGAGAGAGAGTTGAGAGACAAGTGGATCAAACGCAAAGGCCAAGATATGTTTCGAGGTTCGAGCACCTTGCTCTACATCCCCGCCTACACCACCGTGTAGGATTTCCAATCCACTATCTCCCACCGAGGGAACCTCTACCGAAGAGGATTTGTTACAACAATGGAGTACCGAACTCCTCTCTCAATACAAACACCTCCTCACACAAGAGGGGTAGGCCCTTAGCCAAACACAACCGATCCACCTCACACTTGAGGGATACAAACCAACAACCAACTCCACCTCACCAAGAGGGAGCAAACCAAACCTCAACCTCTACCTAAGAGGGAGCACCCAACAAAGAAAAGGTTTACAACTTGGAGGCTCAACAACCTCAAACAATCTCTCTTTCTTTTTTTTCCCACAAACAAAAGATCCTAATAGAATAGGATAGGTGATAGCTCAAGTGTGGAAAAACTAGGTGTTTTTGGAAACAAGCAACAAAGAAAAACTACTTGGGAAATCTCTTATAAATAATAGAAAATAAAAATCAATACAATCTCCCAAAACCCTAGTTTTCTTTGATTTTCCAAAAACTCAAAACAATAAAGATGAGAAGTTTAAAGTCCAAAAACTCTTTTAAAAACTTATTTTAAACTCTGGAAAACTGAGATTTTTTCTCTTGTAAAAACCTTGGCCAAAAACCCAAAGAGATGGGGTTTTTATAGGCCCATCAGAAAACTAGCCGTTAGGCTGATGTGGCAGCCTGACAGGCTGACGGTCGACCGGCCCGGTCGACCGCCAACGGTCAGAAATGTGACCGTTGGGCAACCACGGTCGACCGGCCCGGTCGACCCAAACAAACAGAGAGCACTGCTCTCAGTCCCGGTCGACCCGGACGGTAGACCGTCCCAGTGACTCCAAACGTACACAGATTTGTGCACGTCGGTCGACCGGCCCGGTCGACCGACTTCAGCCAAGTCGACTAGGTCAGTTGACTTAGTCGACTGATTGAAGCCTGGAACAGAAAACTGGGTCAGAAAAACAGTTTAAAAATATTTTGAAAAATCTTTTAAGTCTTCTAAAAATTCACAAAACTTGTTTTGACATTTTATATTAAAACACAAACTTGTGATAAAAATTTCAAGACATATATCAATCATATCAATTCATTTTGAGTCTTGCAAATTTTATCAAAACCAACACTTGTATTTTTATCAAACTTGATTTTTCGATTTATGAATAGGATAGTCAAAATAAGTTTGTCTAGCAAGTTTAAAGCATGTATGTATATTTAAACATATCTAATATACATAGACATAAAGTAAACTTGTTTTGATCTACTATTCATGAAAACCAAATCCAAAACATAAATCTTGTGTGTGTTGTGCACTTGAGCATATCAACTATACTAAGCTTTACAAATGGATCTAAAACACACTAAACTAAACTATGGATACCTAAGTCTTCTTGATGATCTTCATCTTCAAGTTGACTTGCTCCAAAACTCCATCCATGGGCTAGGCAATGTGTGATCTTGAAGCTTTGGCCCTGAAATCACTATGAAAAGCTTCTAAACACCTTTGTTGAAGCTAATCACCAACTAATATCTTGCTAATGATCTGAAACTTAAAATCACAAGATTATTAGTAAACATAACTACATGAGTTAATCATCATCAAAACTAGGGTGGAAGGCCTTTGGCCAACATTATCATTATGCGCCCCATACGACACTTCAGATTCAGGCTACTGCTTCCGGGGACGTATCATTACGCGCCCCACATGACCCTTCAGAAATATTAACATTATAAATATGACATCATACCGGTTTCCATCAGTTTCCCTCACCCCGGTGTAAGTTGTATTTTATTATATAAATATTGCCCAAAGATAATGTCCACAAGTGTATACAGTGAAATCACCTAGAGGGGGGGTGAATAGGTGATAATGCTAATCAATGCACAAATTAAAATGTTATGATGTAACGATCTCCCGAAACAAGACTAGAAGCCGAATACCCCGTGAAGGGCTCTGAACTCCTTCCTCGTGATTCTCTAGATAAGAGTTTGAGGTACGCAATGCAATGTGTGAGTATTGATCGACAATATAGCAATGAATATGAAGTAAGTAAATATAGCAATGAATATAAAGCAAATAAATGAAGCAAGTAAACCAATCGCAAACACAGAGATTTGTTTCGAGGTTTGAGCACCCAGCTCTACGTCCCCGCCTTCACCCAGAAGGATTTCCAACCACTATAACTTTCACAAAGAATTACAACCACACCAGAGTACTCAACTCCTCAATCACACTCCTCTAGTCCAGAGGTAGTGGAGCCACAAGTACAATAATCACTGGATGATCAAAAGACCACAAACTTTCTCTTGAAAACTTTCTTTACAAAAACCCTAGAGAATAATATATAAGATTGAAACTCAAGGTTTGTAAGTGATATAAAAATAGAAGAGAGATTTTAAGAACCAAAAACTTTCAGAAAACTTTTGAAAATAATACTCCAAAACTTAAACAAAAGCTCTTTCTCAAGAAAACTCAAACTTTTGATCTTTGAATTTGTTGTTGTGAAAACCTCTACCCTAATGACCCCTTTATATAGGATTTAGGAAGAGTAAACATAGAAAAGTTTTACCTGAATATAAGAGGAAGAAATTGACCCTCTAATACAGCTAACCATGTTTTATTTAAACTTAAACACATTTTGAAAACATGTTAAAAATCAGCCTCCAGAAAATTAGCCATTACTGTCAATCTGGCAGATTGATCAAAATTGAGCACATTTTTCAGGCTGTAAACGTCCGAATTCAGAATTAGGTATATAGGAATAATTTGTAGATCTTTAATTTTTCGTTTTAATGCAACTGAAATCAACTCAATATCATTTTTTATTAAAACGTTATCAATAAAACACTGACAGGTATCAAAACAGAAACTGTAAGATATTTTCAGAACAAGAACAGAGTTCAACCAATATTTGACATCTTTAAAATTTGAATCTGAAAATTATTATTGAATAAGAAATTTAGATCTGAAAGTTATATTTGAAATTCAAGTTAACTCATGTTATTTGAATATAAGAATAAAAAGTTATGATAACAACTATAAAAGGGTGTTAAGCAGATCAGCAGAACTAAAACTGGTTCAAATCCAAAACCCGATATATGTACTTGAAATTCAAAACCGATTAAATAAAAAACCAAACGTATTGAATTTGTGTGTGTGTATTTGAGCTTCGAACGTATATACTATTCTTTAACAAATTAAAAATATAAAAACTTTATAGGAAGGTGTCTCTGAACCGCGTTGCCGAGCTAGAGCCTCTCTCCTATGAAAACGTCCTCTTACGTCATTTGCCTTTTAGCGCCATTATCCTTGCAATATGCTTAATAAGACCATCATGACTAGTACAAACCTGAAACTCATTCTAAATAACTTATTAATACCAAATAACTTTTATGTGTTTTGTTATCATCAAAACTTAAACAAATAGAGAGTGTAACCTTTTGGGCCAACATACAGTAATCCAATAACCACGATTATTCAAGTACGGGGGTCAACAGGAGTATAATATCAGGAGTCTCCCTGTTACAGGGGTTCAGGGATACAGGAGTTCAGGAGTACAAGAGTTCAGGAGTACCAAATATTTGGTAACAGTATAATAATCATGCCAAGTTCCCGTAAAAGTAATAGTAATGATATGCAGTACAATACAGGTGCCACAATATCAAGTCAAGTGTACTAGTATCGGGTGATAGCATGTCAAGTGTCAAGTGTTATTATATCAAGTGTCAGGTATCACGTGTCAAGTATAGCATGACAAGTATCGGTGTCAGATATCAAGTGATAAGCATGGCAAGTAACGGTGTCAGATATCAAGTGATAACGGTGTCAGATATCAAGTGATAAGCATGGCAAGTAACGGTGTCAGATATCAAGTGATAACGGTGTCAGATATTAAGTGATAAGCATGGAAGCGACAATGTCAGATATCAAGTGTCAAGTATAGCATGGTAAGTACCGGTGTCAGATATCATGGGTCAAGTATAACAAGGCAAGTAATAGGTGTATACATGTCAGGGTCAGGTAACTAATATGTCGGTGAGAGTCACAACATCAAATATCAGGTATCAACCGGTCATATAATAAGGTACAAGAGAACGGTATAAACATTTCAAACTCTTCACACCATATTTATAATAATAAATTTATCTTTTAATTAGCTATGCGAAGCCGAGTAAAGCGGGAGCAGATCTAGGCATACCCAGAATAATACGGTTCGACAAAGTATAATAACGGTCGAAAGCTTTTTATAAAACATGATAAATTTTAGAAATCATTTATATAAAACATACCAACTTACATAAAGAAACATCATATATTAAAAGCCAGATAATAATTATTAGACATGAAACGATGGTAATAAAGCAAGAAATGTCAAAGAAATATACTCGCCTAATACCGGGATGAAATACCGAGTAACACGAGCGAACAAGCCACAAGCCCATATATATATATATAAATATATAAATATATATATATATAATAAATATTAGAGAGGGGATGAGAGAGGAGAGAGAAAGAGGGGAGGGAGGGGGGAGAGAGAGTGTATTGGGTATTTTTAAAGGGAAAAATAAGAATTAATGAGGAGGGGTAGGATTGAAATTATGGGAAAGTAAATGAGGGGTTGAGGAGGGGGTATTTAGGGAAAGTGAAAAGTAGTTATATTAGGAAAGAATAAAAGAAAGAAGAAAATAAAAGAAAAAAGAAAGAAAGAAGAAAGAGGAGGGGGAAGACGGCCCACGGATAGCGGCCGGCCGCCGCCGCCTGAGAGCGGTCGGCGAGGAGGGGGCGGCGGCCCGGGCCCGGAGGAGAGGGTGTGGTGGAGTTTGTTGTTGTTGTTTGGTGTTGGTGGAGGTGATGGTGGTAGTTGGAGGTGGTGGTTGTGGTGGTTGTTGGAGGTGGTGGGGAGTTAGAGGAGGAGGAGGAGGTGATGATTGGGGGTTTGGAAGTGGAGGAGTAGGTGGTTTGGTGGGAAATTTTGGGGAAGAAGATGAAGTGGTGGTGGTGGGTTTGGATGAAATTGGAGGTGGTTGGTGGTTGGTGGAGGCTGAAGGAGGTGGAGGAGTGGAGAGGAGGGTGTGGGGGCAGTAGTGGCGGGCTTAGGGGCGGTGGTGGTGGCGGCTCAGGTGGTGGAGGCGACGGTGGTGATGAAGTGAGTTAGTGGGTTTGTTTGAAGTGTTGGAAAAATGAAAATAGAAGGAAGGAGAAGGAAGGGTTAAATAGAGAAGGAGGAGGAAGGATGTGATGATGAAAGTGTTGGTCCAGAGGCCTTCCACTCTAGTTTTGATGATGATTAACTCATGTAGTTATGTTTACTAATTATCTTGTGATTTTAGTTTCAGATCTTTTAGCAAGATATTAGTTGGTGATTGCTTCAACAAGAGGAGTTTTGGAAGCTTTCACATGGTGATTTCAGAGCCCGAGCATCAAGATCATACATAGCCTAGCTCGTGGATCACGGAGTTTTGGATCGGGTCGACTTGAAGATGAAGATCGTCAAGAAGACTTAGGTATCCATAATTTAGTTTAGTGTATTTTAGATCCATGTGTAGAGATTAGATAGTGATATGCTCAAGTTCACAACACACACAAGTTTTATGTTTTGGAATTGGTTTTCATGAATAGATTGATCAAAACAAGTTTAAATAGTTTTTATGTATATTAGATGTGTTCGATATACATACATACTTCATATCTTAGACAAACATATTTTGATATGCCTATTCATGAGTTTTAGGAAAAATCAGATTTCCTATTGAAAAATTCAAGTTTGGTAAAATACAGTTTTTGGTTTTTGATAATATTTGCAAGACACAAAAATAGTTCAAATTGCTTGATATTTGAGTTGAAATTTTTATCACATGTTTATATATCAATGTAAAATGTTAAAACTATTTTTGGGATTTTTAGAAGATTTTTAAGTATTTTTAAGAATATTTTTAAACTGTTTTTCTGTCCAAGAAAATTTGGCTGCTAGGCTTTGGCGGTCGACCGGGCCGGTCGACCGTGTTCCAGAGCCAGTCGACCGGTCGGTCGACCGACGTGCACAGCCTTGTGCACGTTTGCCAGGCAACTGGGCCGGTCGACCGGGCGGTCGACCGGACAGAGAGCTTTGCTCTCTGTAAATCTGCGGTCGACCGGGTTCCTCCAGCGGTCGACCGGGTTCCTCCAACGGTCGAAAAATCGATCGTTGTCAGCTGTTCTGGCTGACAGAAAAAGCCAAACGGCTAGTTTTTGGAGGAGGCTATTTAAACCCTCATTTGTTGGTTGCTCCCTCTTTGGTAGAGGTTGAAATTGTTTGTTTACTCCCTCTAGTGAGAGGTGGAGTTGGTGTTTGTATCCCTCTTCGGTAGAGGTGGATTGTGGTTGTATTGCCTCGGTGGAGGTAGTGTTGGTTGAGAGAGGAGTTCGGTACTCCCTTGTTGTACAAATCCTCCTCGGTGAAGGTTCCCTCGGTGGGAGTCCTCGGTGGACAAGATAGTAGATTAGAATTCCTTCTCGGTAAAGGCGGGGACGTAGAGCTAGGGGCTCGAACCTCGGAACATATCTTGTCTTTGCGTTTGATCCATTGACTCTCCCTCCCTCTCTCTTTTATTTGTGCAAAGCATCATTCATTCATTCCTATCATTCATACTTGTGTTGTGTCTTGCATTATTTCATATTGCCTATATCTTATATGCTTGGTTGTTTGTGTGCCTCACTTATACTTAACCACGAGAGCTTCATATAGCACCTTAACCATTATCTTGGGGAATCAAGAGGAGTTAGTCCGAGCCCTTCACGGGGAATTCGGCTACACTCGTTGGTTGTATTAAGTGTGTTGCAAATTAGTTTTTAGCTTCCGCATTTAGTTCTAGATTAGCCATATCACGTATTCACCCCCCTCTAGGTGATTTCAATTAGTATCAGAGCCTACGCTCCTGATACTTAGGTTTAACAACCTAGGAGTGAGATCCTTGCTTGCTAATCTACCATTTGCATTTGCATATATTTGTTTGCATACATATAGTTTACCCATGGACTTCATGACCCCTCCTATGTTTTATGCTTCCAACATTATTGTTTGGAAGACTAGGATGTCCATCTATTTACAAACCCTAGGTTTGCATGTTTTTCTTGCCGCTACCAAGAAATGCTATCTTGGTAATAGCAATCATATAGGGGCTAATGCACAAGCCCTTGAGGCCATTAGAAGCACGCTTTCTAAAGAAGATCTTATGCATGTTTCTAATCTTGATTCCGCTTTTGCAGTGTGGAACAAGTTGACAAGCACAATCACCTCCAAGCTTCAAGTGCCAATCCGACAAGAGGAGGAATCTAGTGGAGACTCCGAGTCACAATGCTTCATGGTCCAAGGGAATGACTCCCTTGAGGTACAATCGGAATCTCAATTAGATAATGATGATGCTAGTTCTTCATGTAATGATTTTGTTGATGCCCATGCTTTGAATGAAGAACTCTCTATTGTGTGTAAAATTTAATTGAAAAATATAAAATTTTGAAAAAAAAAAGTCTAGGCCTTAACAATGAAAATAAAGATTTGCTTTTTAAACTTAACATTATTTTGCAAGAAAAGGTGGAGATTTCAAATGAAAGGGATTCATTGAAATCTCAACTTGATCTTACACTAAAAGAAAATAAAATTTTGAAAAATAAAGATGATTGTAATGATGTTTTAAAGAATAATGAAAAATTGTCTTCAAAAATTGATTTTGTGTTAAAAGAAAATGATGTTTTGAAAAATGAAATTGATTTTATTTTAAAAGAATTAGAAATTTGTTTAAATAAAAATAAATCTTTAAAAAATGATATTGTTTCACATGTTTGCCATGCTTCACTTAGCACTTTTCCACTTTTTCTTCAAGTGTTAAAAATGATATAAATGTTTTGAAGAAGAGTGTTGATTGTTTGGGCTCCACTTTGAGCCATTGTGTTTCAAACCATACACGTTTGGAATCTTTGTTTCGAAAGAAACAAATTCCATCTTTGCATGTACACCCTCCACGGCATACACATGATCATCACGGACACACCCATCACATGTATGCTTATGTGTACACTTGTACACATTGTGGACGTAAGGGCCACCTTGCTAAATTTTGTTTTGATAGAATACATGATTCAAATTTAGCAAATAATTTTGTTTGGGTTAGAGAAGGTACTAACCCCCATGGACCCAACAAGATATGGGTACCAAAGACCACCCTTATTATATTTGATGTAGGTGTGGGCTCTCGTATGACGTGAGAGTATCGGTACCTTAGAGTGGATGCGTTCCGAGCTTCATGATGACCATTTGGATGCATCACTTTCAAGGGATGATTGGTGGAGATAACCACCATGTTTTGGAGACTTGGAGAGTTGCCTTCTAGGTTTTGGTAACGATCTCTATCTCCTAATTATTGTTTACATGCTTTTTATTCTATTCTTTATTAGCATGTGTTGTTATTTATAGATTATTATGTTAATGCCATGATTATTAGACCATTGACATGCATGTATAGCCTTTGAGACACCCATGTTTAATATGGACCATTATTTTAGTGTTCTCACCTTTGTTTAGCTATCATGTTTATCATAGCTCTAATAACATGTGAATTTACATAATAATCATGTTTATGTTTTTCATGTTTATTCATATCTTGTTTTTATGCTTCATGCGTTGATTACATGTTTAGATGTTAGTTTTCATTAAAACTTGGTATATACTTGTACATATAGTGGGCCACAAATAAACTTTTATATGTTTGGGCTTGAACGATTATTTGTCCCCATTAGATGTGCTAGTATAGTCTAGTTTTGATGATTCATGCATTTAACTTGTATATCTATTTTATCCATATTTTTCATGTTTCTATGTTTAACTTCATGTATATGTCTATCTTGTCCAAACTTTTATTTATACATATACATCCTTTGAGCCACGTGCCTTCATGCATATATCTTTATGGACTCGTTATGTTTTAGATATGTATGTATACTTTAGTTTATACTTGACATACATATGCCTTGA
This sequence comes from Agave tequilana, assembly GCA_038442645.1. Lineage (NCBI taxonomy): Eukaryota > Viridiplantae > Streptophyta > Magnoliopsida > Asparagales > Asparagaceae > Agave > Agave tequilana. The sequence continues at coordinate 19,984 of JAVJIF010008654.1, forward strand.
AGATTAAAGAGTTTTTGATAATTTCATGTTTTGAGGAATATTGAGCTTGAATGTCTTTTTCATGATTATTTGTGTCACATAACACTTGTACACTCACTTCATTTAAATGTTTCTCATGATTGTGTTTTCATGAGTATGATATGAGCTTTATGGATTTTGAGTGTTTTTAGTGATCATGTGATTTACATAGTTTCATGAAAAATATTTTTGTTTTATTCCTTACTTGAAGGATTTCGTACTAGTTTACAAGTTTATCCATTTAACTAGTTGCGATATTCTTCATATGGTAGTGTTTTTCAAACATACTATATTTTTCAAATCTATTTTTGAAAAACCCTACCTTCCACGGGCGGCTGGATGGGCGATCATGCTCATGTATGCTTTATAGTGAAAATCATTTAAACTTGAACATGAAATGGGTGGTAGGTTATATGAGATATACATTTGATCTTATTGTTGTTTTAATTGGTATCATTGGATTCTTTCAATTGGTATCACTATTGACATTTCTTGTATACTCATATATATTTTTATGTATGTATGCTTTCACTTCAAATAGTATCAATTTCGATTGGTATCTAATTTTTCATACATATATATTTGTTTATGCTAAGCTTGAGTTTTAATGATCATCATGTTTCAATTGATAAGTTTTCAATTGGTATTCTAATACAAGCTTAGACATTGTTTTAATTGGTATTTCATAAAGGGGAGAAAACTCGTATTTTATCTTTCAATTGGTATTTGGTTTACCATTGGTTTTGTATTCCACTCCCTTACTTTATGATAGAAAATAATAAATTCAATTTGGTATCATATGTTTAAAAAAAAATAATACTTTAAATTGGTATCAAGATTGTATTTTTTTCTCAAATTGGTATCAAGATGCTTATTTGTTTACTCAATTGGTATCAAGTTTTTGTTTATTTTCATTGGTATCTATTGATCTATTTCTTTCAATTGGTATCCATGAAAACTTATATTGATTTGTTTGATATCAACCCTTTATTGATTCTTTATTTCGAACATAAAGGGAGAGAAGAATGTTTTGTTTTTACTTGAACCCCTTTGTTGATGATTGACAAAAAGAGGGAGAAGTAGTTGAGTTTATATGCATGTTTTATATGCATGTTTTGTTTTATTTATTAGTTTATATGCATGTTTTATATGCATGTTTTGTTTTATTTATTAGTTTGTCGTTTAATTGTTTAATTTGTATCAAGGGCATTATTTAAGAGCATGTTTTATTGATATCAAGAGCACGTTTTATGCATGTCTATGCATACATGTTTATGAGCTTTCATTGCATATTTAATGTTTATTGCTATGCATGAGTTAAGGGGGAGCTTCCTTGAAGCTTAACTTTAATCCATGCATATATAACTCCATGAGTTTTGTCATCATCAAAAAGGGGGAGATTGTTGGCCCGGAGGCCTTCCACTCTAGTTTTGATGATGATTAACTCATGTAATTATGTTTACTAATTATCTTATGATTTTAGTTTCAGATCTTTTAGCAAGATATTAGTTGGTGATTGCTTCAACAAGAGGAGTTTTGGAAGCTTTCACATGGTGATTTCAGAGCCCGAGCATCAAGATCATACATAGCCTAGCTCGTGGATCACGGAGTTTTGATCGGGTCGACTTGAAGATGAAGATCGTCAAGAAGACTTAGGTATCCATAGTTTAGTTTAGTGTGTTTTAGATCCATGTGTAAAGATTAGATAGTGATATGCTCAAGTTCACAACACACACAAGTTTTATGTTTTGGAATTGGTTTTCATGAATAGATTGATCAAAACAAGTTTAAATAGTTTTTATGTATATTAGATGTGTTCGATATACATACATGCTTCATATCTTAGACAAACATATTTTGATATGCCTATTCATGAGTTTTAGGAAAAATCAGATTTCCTAGTGAAAATTCAAGTTTGGTAAAATACAGTTTTGGTTTTTGATAATATTTGCAAGACACAAAAATAGTTCAAATTGCTTGATATTTGAGTAGAAATTTTTATCACATGTTTATATATCAATGCAAAATGTTAAAACTATTTTTGGGGATTTTTTAGAAGATTTTTAAGTATTTTAAGAATATTTTCAAACTGTTTTTCTGTCCCAGAAAATTTGGCTGCCAGGCTTTGGCGGTCGACCGAGCCGGTCGACCGTGTTCCAGAGCCGGTCGACCGGTTGGTCAACCGACGTGCACAGCCTTGTGCACGTTTGGCCAGGCAACTGGGCCGGTCGACCGGGCGGTCGACCGGACAGAGAGCTTTGCTCTCTGTAAATCTGCGGTCGACCAGGTTCCTCCAACGGTCGAAAAATTGACCGTTGGCGGTCGACCTGCCGGTCGACCGTCAGTTGTTCTGGCTGACAGAACGGCCAAACTGCTAGTTTTTAGAGGAGGCTATTTAAACCCTCATTTGTTGGTTGCTCCCTCTTTGGTAGAGGTTGAGGTTGTTTGTTTACTCCCTCTAGTGAGAGGTGGAGTTGGTGTTTGTATCCCTCTTCGGTAGAGGTGGATTGTGGTTGTATTGCCTCAGTGGAGGTAGTGTTGGTTGAGAGAGGAGTTCGGTACTCCCTTGTTGTACAAATCCTCCTCGGTGGAGGTTCCCTCGGTAGGAGTCCTCGGTGGACAAGATAGTGGATTAGAAATCCTTCTCGGTGAAGGCGGGGACGTAGAGCTAGGGGCTCGAACCTCGGAACATATCTTGTCTTTGCGTTTGATCCATTGACTCTCCCTCCCTCTCTCTTTTATTTGTGCAAAGCATCATTCATTCATTCATATCATTCATACTTGTGTTGTGCCTTGCATTATTTCATATTGCCTATATCTTATATGCTTGGTTGTTTGTGTGCCTCACTTATACTTAACCACGAGAGCTTCATATAGCACCTCAACCCTTATCTAGGGGAATCAAGAGGAGTTAGTTCAGAGCCCTTCACGGGGAATTCGGTTACACTCGTTGGTTGTATTAAGTGTGTTGCAAATTAGTTTTTAGCTTCCGCATTTAGTTTCTAGATTAGCCATATCACCTATTCACCCCCCTCTAGGTGATTTCAGAAAGGGTATGGGGAGATGGGCTGCAATAGCAGTCATGGGCTGCTGTAGGCGGCTGCGGCTGTGGCAGGGGAGCAGAGCATGGGGAAAGTCAAAGGGGAAGAAAAGAAAAGAAAGAAAAGGAAAGAAAATTAAAGAAAAGGGAAAATTTTAAGAAAAAAGAAAAAAAATACTATAAAAATTTTATTATTATATAATTAATTTATTAAAATATCTGGGAGTATAAAGTAGGGGAGTAGAGAAGGAAAAAGAAAGAAAAGAAATTGTCGCTAAATAATATTATTATTTTAATAGGACAAAAATTAGATAGTTTCAGAAACGTTCAAAAAATTCTCAAAATAGAAAATATTATTTTAAGATGTTTGATGAAATTGGATTTGAGAAATTCAATTTAATTTTTAAATTAAAAATCTTGAAATCTTCCGGCGATACCGACCGACACTAGAATGGGACAAATTTTGATAAATTTAGAAAAAATCCCAAAAAATATATTTAGATAGAAAATAAAATTCTAAGAAGTAACGTGAAATGTCATTTTTGAAAATTCAATCCCGTTTGAAAACTAAAAATTTGGGGATCAGTCAGCGATGCCGACCAACACCGGTTTTGGAGATTTTGCAGAAAAATTCTGAAAAAATCTAGAAAATCATGAAAAATCTAAAATATTAGAAAACAGTGTCTGAAATAGAAATTGGTCAAATCGGACTATCAGAAAGATCAAATTGGGTTACAGGCTGGTATCGGGTTTCCGGTCCGGCTCTTGATGACTCTGAGACTGAGAATCCAGATCCGATACCAAAAATATGAGAAATCACAACTTAAAAACAAATGCTGGAAGAAAATTGAAATAATACAGTCAAAAATTCAGGATACGTATCTGGATACGTATCCGGTAACGGGGCGTTATAATCTACCCACCTAAGAAAAATTTCGTCCTCGAAATTTCTATAAGGAGGAAGATGAACATGAAAGAGATAATATGATAAGGTGTGAAGGGTAAGGAAGATTACCAATTCAGGACACATATTTGGGTTGGTCGAAGGGATGACGAGAAGAAGCTGAAAGGAAAAGATAGAAGGGTCTCAGGATCTAAGGAAAGATTGCGAGGAAGGAACAGATAACACCCACTTGCGATTGGAATGTATATTCAAGACTCGTGCTCTCCAGCTATAAATTAATACATCATTAGTCTGCCAACTGGTTGTACTGAGGATGTTAGAACCTAGGTGTAACACCCTGCTCCCAGAATACGTACTTAGTTGCGTATTCAGATTTTTCAATCGTATTTTTTGATTTACTTCCTGTATTTGTTTTGTATTGTGAATTATTTATACGATTGTTTTGTCTTAGATTGGGATTCGTGGACTCGGAGTCAGCCCTAATCTGAACCGGGAACCCGATCCTAGTGAATTGCTCGATTTGGTCTTTTCGCTATTCCGATTTGACCGATTTCAGTTTTAAACATCATTTTCTAATATTCTAGATTTTTCATGATTTTCTGGAATTTTCCTGAATTAAGTTGTAAATCTTCAAAACCGGTGTCGACCAGTGCCGCTGACCGATTCCCGGATTTTTAAATTACAAACGGAGTTGAATTTTAAGAAATGGCTTTCACATTATTTCTTAAAATCATATTTTCTATCTAAACACTTTTTCTGAGAATTTTCAGAATTTATCAAAATCCGGCTGACCCGGTATAGACCGATATTAACGGTTGACTTCAGGATTTTTATTTTGAAAATGGGATTGAATTTATGAAAACCGATTTCACCAAAAATCTTTTTATAATATTTATTATTTTTGAAAATTTTTGGGAAGCTTTCCGAACTTTTTCATTTTTGGACTTTTCCGGAGTTTTCGGTGTTTTCCCAGATCCGGAATAGTATCCAGATATTTTCCCACTTTTCTCTCTCCTCGCCAAACGCGAGTTTCACCTACCTGGGATTCTGCATTTAATGCAGAGATCCTCTCCTTGCTGCATTTAATGCATTTCAGATCAACTCCAATCAAGTCATTATGACTTTTGTCCTTTTGCTAAACGCGACTTTTTGCATCTTCCCTGGGCGCTGAGATAATCCCCGCGTCTGGCTAAATTTTTGCCCAGACGCGGATTCATTTTAATGGGGACGCAGCCTTTTTCATTTGGCAAGAGACGCAAGTCTCTTTGAATCAAATCATGGCAATATTATAATATTTTCCTATCCTTTATAAATACCCCCACTCCTTCTCTCTCTTTCATTCTTTTCATTCTTCTTCCTTTATTTTCGTTTCCAGAGAGCAATGGCAGCCATGGCCCTCCTTTGGCCAGCCACACCCCCATCTTTTCCCCTCACTATCTCCACCATTTCCACCCCAAATTCCACCATCATTCTCTCCTTCATCTCCTCCTCCATTCCAACAACAACAACACCAACTCCAACCACCAACATCACCTTCTTCTTCCTCTCTTTCCACCAAACAACCCATTCTTACCACCACCTTCTCCACCATCTCTACCACCATATACTCCATCTTAGCCACCAACGACCGTGCCGTCTTCATCTCCTCGTCGTGCTCTTTCCGACGAGCCATAGCTTCGTTCTCCGAAGCCTTGTTTTCAAAACTCCAACTTTTGATTTTGAACTATACTTGCACCATCAACCTCCTTCCCTTGTGAAGGCCGGCCACTCCTTTCGGATTGGGGCCGCGCTCTTCTCCGTTGGCAAGACTCTAAGGCCGGTGCCCTCCTTTCGGATTGGGGTCGTGCTCTTCTTCGTCGGCAACGTCTCCGATGGTTATTCCGGTAATCGTTTACGATTATTCCGGTAATCATTTCGGGCAATATCAACGGTGATCATTCCGGTAATCGTTCACGATTATTCCGGTGATCATTCTGGCTCCGGTGATTATTCCGGTAATCGTTCACGATTATTCCGGTAATCATTTCGGTGACAATTGCAACGACACCACCACCAAAGATATCACCTTTTCCCTGTCTCTCTCTTTCTATCTGTTGATTGTTAGACGCGGATCTCACTCCCGCGTCCAGGCAATTCCTTACGCGAGTCTTCGCGTTCTTGGTATCTGTTTAACGCGATCTACGCGTTCTTGTATCGGCGCAACGCGGATCCCATGCCCGCGTCTGTAATCTATTCATTTTGTCGTGACGCAAAGTTTATACTCGCGTCCGCGTTCTCTTCACGTCCTGACTCGAACGCAGGTCTCGAACCTCGCGTTGTGGCATCCATGCGACGCGACTCCCGCGTCTGCTATTTCCCGCATCTGCCTCCCGCATCTGGATTCCAGAACTTGGGATTTCACAGTGTTTTCCAGAATCTTAGGCGAGTGTTCTCGCCTTCCTCTTGACTTTCCCATTTACAAATTATGCTATTTGAACTAACACTTCCTTTGATTGTGTTCAACTATTATTCTATCACTTGACAAGTACATGCCCGATATGTAACACTTAACAATTGTTGTGTCATCACCTGACACCTGACTTGCTACTACTTGACCCTGATTCATGTTATATTACCTGTCTCCGGTTATGGCTTGACTTATCACCTGACTCATGTATCTCTTATATCGTGCTAACATGCGGCGGATCCTGATCTTGAATGGAACTAAGTGCCACACAGAGCAAAGTGCCACACATTGCACCAGGTGGGGGCCACCTCTTGAATCTGTGGGGGCCACCTCTAGAATCCAATTCCCTCAGAACAAAGTGCCACATGGAACAAAGTGCCACACGGAACAAAGTGCCACACCATACACCTGGTGGGGGCCACCTCTTGAATCTGTGGGGGCCACCTCTTGAATCTGAAGGGCTACTTTTCTCCTGCCTGTGCCGCTGAATGATAGCATGATGTGCCGTGATACAGTCATACCCGTTATGATACCTGTGATGCCTGTTATGGACTCCTGTTATGACTCTCGTTATGTACTCCTGTTATGCCTGTTATGTGTTCCTGTTATGACCACTTTGTAACTCGGGTTGTATGTGCTTGGATTACGATGATATGAGATAAAGGTATATAGATGAGGGTTTCCTTGTTTGGATTATTCCTTCGATGTACTAGTCTCACGGAGCCGCAATCAAAGCCTGTACAATCAGAATTACTCATGCTCGGTTTTATATCGGATTTCCTGTTTTATGATGATTATGTTATACCTGTTCATACCTGCTATACCTGTATACACACTTGTGCTCATCCTTGCTCGCCACTTGGCTTTCGTACCACTACTCGCCTGGGGAGTTTCATCTGACTCCCCTGGATCCTCATGTCCAGGTCATGGAGCTTGGAGCGTATGGATTCTCCCAGTTGCTGATCAGAGTGGCGCAGCGGTAGCGTGGATCTCCAGCAGACCGTTCAGAGCTCTATCCTTCCAGGCCCCCTTGTGTGTCTCTCGAGTTTTCCTTTTGTAAACTCGTGAGTGCCCTTTTTACTGTTCATACTTGTACATCTACTTGTATTCTCGCAATTGCGCATATCAGTGATGTAATATTCATGTAATATTGGATCACCTCTGGTGATAACTTTGTAATTGTACTCATGTGTTGGAATGTATAATGCACCACTTGCTTCCGTACTCTGATTCTTGCCTGTACTGATGCTTAGCGTATATACGTGAAGGTACTTCTGACTTGCGTATATACGTCGCAGTAACGTCTCCGTACCCGCTGGATCGGGGCGTTACAGGGTGGTATCAGAGCCTAGGCTCTACATCCTCAGTACGTCCAGACGGCAAATTAATGGTAAAGAAATTTGCAACTGGAATGCATGAGTCCTGGTTATACAATCCAACTACAAATACAGAGTTATCTATTCTTGATCATCTTTCCCTTGATTCCTAATCCCTTCCATCTTTACCCTGTTTTGGTTTTTCGTAGCCTTTATACCAACTTAAGATATGAATAGACTAGAAAGGTAGTGGCTAATTCTGAATGAAGCTATGACATGATCTCTTCGGCCAACTCTATGAAGTTCGGGTATTCTCAGAATGGATCTGCTATCGGGTTAACTTTCAGAAGGAGGTATCCGGATTTTCTACAAGTTATTCTCTATTCTTGGCCATATCTTTCAGAGTGATCGATGCCTGGTATTCGGACTTCTCAATTTATCGGTCTTCTTTATTTTACTCAGTATCAGTATCATTCGCAACGTTTGAAGACTTATACAGCCGGAAGAGCAGAGGATGTCCATACTATGATTATTGTTCAGTCAACTTGAGGGCCTTACCTATAGTGCTTCATATCTTGATTGGTATAATTCCGCCCTTGTCCTCTTTGTGTTCATCTTCCCCTTATCGAAATTGCGAGGACGCAATTTTTTGTAAGGTGGATGGATTGTAACACCCTGCTCCCAGAATACGTACTTAGTTGCGTATTCAGATTTTTCAATCGTATTTTTTGATTTACTTCCTGTATTTGTTTTGTATTGTGAATTATTTATACGATTGTTTTGTCTTGGATTGGGATTCGTAGACTCGGAGTCAACACTAATCTGAACCGGGAACCCGATCCTAGTGAATTGCTCGATTTGGTCTTTTCGCTATTCCGATTTGACCGATTTCAGTTTTAAACATCATTTTCTAATACTCTAAATTTTTCATGATTTTCTGGAATTTTCCTGAATTAAGTTGTAAATCTTCAAAACCGGTGTCGACCAGTGCCGCTGACCGATTCCCGGATTTTTGAATTACAAACGGAGTTGAATTTTAAGAAACGGCTTTCACATTATTTCTTAAAATCATATTTTCTATCTAAACACTTTTTCTGAGAATTTTCAGAATTTATCAAAATCCGGCCGACCCGGTATAGACCGATATTAACGGTTGACTTCAGGATTTTTATTTTGAAAATGGGATTGAATTTATAAAAACCGATTTCACCAAAAATCTTTTTATAATATTTATTATTTTTGAGAATTTTTGGGAAGCTTTCCGAACTACTTCATTTTTGGACTTTTCTGGAGTTTTCGGTGTTTTCCCAGATCCGGAATAGTATCCAGATATTTTCCCACTTTTCTCTCTCCTCGTCAAACGCGAGTTTCACCTACCTGGGATTCTGCATTTAATGCAGAGATCCTCTCCTTGCTGCATTTAATGCATTTCAGATCAACTCCAATCAAGTCATTATGACTTTTGTCCGTTTGCTAAACGCGACTTTTTGCATCTTCCCTGGGCGCTGAGATAATCCCCGCGTCTGGCTAAATTTTTGCCCAGACGCGGATTCATTTTAATGGGGACGCAGCCTTTTCATTTGGCAAGAGACGCAAGTCTCTTTGAATCAAATCATGGCAATATTATAATATTTTCCTATCCTTTATAAATACCCCCACTCCTTCTCTCTCTTTCATTCTTTTCATTCTTCTTCCTTTATTTTCGTTTCCAGAGAGCAATGGCAGCCATGGCCCTCCTTTGGCCAGCCACACCCCCATCTTTTCCCCTCACTATCTCCACCATTTCCACCCCAAATTCCACCATCATTCTCTCCTTCATCTCCTCCTCCATTCCAACAACAACAACACCAACTCCAACCACCAACATCACCTTCTTCTTCCTCTCTTTCCACCAAACAACCCATTCTTACCACCACCTTCTCCACCATCTCTACCACCATATACTCCATCTTAGCCACCAACGACCGTGCCGTCTTCATCTCCTCGTCGTGCTCTTTCCGACGAGCCATAGCTTCGTTCTCCGAAGCCTTGTTTTCAAAACTCCAACTTTTGATTTTGAACTATACTTGCACCATCAACCTCCTTCCCTTGTGAAGGCCGCCACTCCTTTCGGATTGGGGCCGCGCTCTTCTCCGTTGGCAAGACTCTAAGGCCGGTGCCCTCCTTTCGGATTGGGGCCGTGCTCTTCTTCGTCGGCAACGTCTCCGATGGTTATTCTGGTAATCGTTTACGATTATTCCGGTAATCATTTCGGGCAATATCAACGGTGATCATTCCGGTAATCGTTCACGATTATTCCGGTGATCATTCCGGCTCCGGTGATTATTCCGGTAATCGTTCACGATTATTTCGGTAATCATTTCGGTGACAATTGCAACGACACCACCACCAAAGATATCACCTTTTCCCTGTCTCTCTCTTTCTATCTGTTGATTGTTAGACGCGGATCTCACTCCCGCGTCCAGGCAATTCCTTACGCGAGTCTTCGCGTTCTTGGTATCTGTTTAACGCGATCTACGCGTTCTTGTATCGGCGCAACGCGGATCCCATGCCCGCGTCTGTATTCTATTCATTTTGTCGTGACGCAGAGTTTATACTCGCGTCCGCGTTCTCTTCACGTCCTGACTCGAACGCAGGTCTCGAACCTCGCGTTGTGGCATCCATGCGACGCGACTCCCGCGTCTGCTATTTCCCGCATCTGCCTCCCGCATCTGGATTCCAGAACTTGGAATTTCACAGTGTTTTCCAGAATCTTAGGCGAGTGTTCTCGCCTTCCTCTTGACTTTCCCATTTACAAATTATGCTATTTGAACTAACACTTCCTTTGATTGTGTTCAACTATTATTCTATCACTTGACAAGTACATGCCCGATATGTAACACTTAACAATTGTTGTGTCATCACCTGACACCTGACTTGCTACTACTTGACCCTGATTCATGTTATATTACCTGTCTCCGGTTATGGCTTGACTTATCACCTGACTCATGTATCTCTTATATCGTGCTAACATGCGGCGGATCCTGATCTTGAATGGAACTAAGTGCCACACAGAGCAAAGTGTCACACATTGCACCAGGTGGGGGCCACCTCTTGAATCTGTGGGGGCCACCTCTAGAATCCAATTCTCTCAGAACAAAGTGCCACATGGAACAAAGTGCCACACGGAACAAATTGCCACACCATACACCTGGTGGGGGCCACCTCTTGAATCTGTGGGGGCCACCTCTTGAATCTGTGGGGGCCACCTCTTGAATCTGAAGGGCTACTTTTCTCCTGCCTGTGCCGCTGAATGATAACATGATGTGCCGTGATACAGTCATACCCGTTATGATACCTGTGATGCCTGTTATGGACTCCTGTTATGACTCTCGTTATGTACTCCTGTTATGCCTGTTATGTGTTCCTGTTATGACCACTTTGTAACTCGGGTTGTATGTGCTTGGATTACGATGATATGAGATAAAGGTATATAGATGAGGGTTTCCTTGTTTGGATTATTCCTTCGATGTACTAGTCTCACGGAGCCGCAATCAAAGCCTGTACAATCAGAATTACTCATACTCGGTTTTATATCGGATTTCCTGTTTTATGATGATTATGTTATACCTGTTCATACCTGCTATACCTGTATACACACTTGTGCTCATCCTTGCTCGCCACTTGGCTTTCGTACCACTACTCGCCTGGGGAGTTTCATCTGACTCCCCTGGATCCTCATGTCCAGGTCATGGAGCTTGGAGCGTGTGGATTCTCCCAGTTGCTGATCAGAGTGGCGCAGCGGTAGCGTGGATCTCCAGCAGATCGTTCAGAGCTCTATCCTTCCAGGCCCCCTTGTGTGCCTCTCGAGTTTTCCTTTTGTAAACTCGTGAGTGCCCTTTTTACTGTTCATACTTGTACATCTACTTGTATTCTCGCAATTGCGCATATCAGTGATGTAATATTCATGTAATATTGGATCACCTCTGGTGATAACTTTGTAATTGTACTCATGTGTTGGAATGTATAATGCACCACTTGCTTCCGTACTCTGATTCTTGCCTGTACTGATGCTTAGCGTATATACGTGAAGGTACTTCTGACTTGCGTATATACGTCGCAGTAACGTCTCCGTACCCGCCGGATCGGGGCGTTATACTAGGCTTTAATACCATCATGTGACGCCCCGATCATGTGGGTACGGAGACGTCACTGCGACGCATATACGCAGGTCAGAAATACCCTCACGTATATACGCTAAGCATTAGTACAGGTAAGAATCAGAGTGCGAAAGCACACTAGTCATATACATTCCAACAGAAAAGTACAAGTACATAGTTATCTCAGAGAGTGATACAATATTATAGGAATATTACATCACCAGAAAATACAAACGTACATCATATGAAGAGATATACAAAAGCTGAGCGGTGCTCACGAGCAGCAAGAGGGGTCTTGAGATCCAAACAGGAGAGGAACTGGGAGGAAGAGCTGCGGCGATAATCCAAGCTACAGCAAGGTCACCAAGGTCCGATCTCTAGGATCTGGTCATGAGAATCCAGGGTTGTCAGACGCAACCCTGTGAGTACATATAATAAAGCGAAATGGCGTGCATAATAGGTACACGTGTACATGATCAAGTGATGTGGTCCAAGTACGCAGGTACAAGTAATAACAGATAACATAAGGGAAATTAAAGGAACGACAGTAAATCATATATATCGATGAATCTGAAACTGAAAACATGCATAGAAGGCAGTATGAAGAACATAGGTACATATAAACATGCGATAAATAAGTTAAACATGATAAATACAAGTATGGACAAAACTAGTTGTACAAGCTCAGATTATGCATTCACGGGATTGATACGTCAAGGGAATAATCCAAACAAGAAAACCCTCATCTATATACCACATATCTCATGTCGCCATCATCTGAGTTTATACAACTTGAGTTGTCCTAAGAGTAACAGAACTATAGTGTGTCAGTAATAATCTAAAAAAATCGAGAATCAGTCAATGATGCCGATCGACACCGATTTTGGAGATTTTGCACAAAAATTCTGTAAAATTTCAGAAAATCATGAAAAATCTAAAATATTAGAAAACAGTATCTGAAACTAAAATTGGTCAAATCAGACTACCAGAAAGGTCAAATCGGGTTACAGGCTAGTATCGGGTTCCTGGTCCAGGTCTTGGATGACTCTGAGACTGAGAATCCAGATCCGATACCAAAAATATGAGAAATCACAACTTAAAAACAAATACTGGAAGAAAATTGAAACAATATGGTCAAAAAAATCAGGACACGTATCTGGGTACGTATTCGGGGAACGGGGCGTTACATGCGACCTTAGTTACAGTCATTAATTAAGTTAGATCTTAGACCTTTGTCGCAGTCCTTTTGTTTTATTAAATTCCATGTTTTATCTTATGGTCATTAAATTTTTAAGGACTGTGACAAAGGTCGCAGTATTTAGTAAAATAATTTTTTGTGATATTTATAGACATCTTAAAGTATGTGGCTACGGTCGCTATTTTTAATAAATTATGTCACAATTTCTTATAATTGCGACCTTAGTCGCAGTCTGTAATTATATCACCTGTGCGACCTTTTGTGCAGTCCTTTAATATATTAAGGACTGCGACAAAGATCGCAGTGTTATAAAATAACACTTTATTATAATATTTATATACATTGTGAAAGATTCGACTAGGGTCAAGACTTTTAGTCAATATTGTCACAGTTATCTTTATAACTGCGATCTTAGTCACAGTTTTTAATTATTATACTTCTGACGTGTTATTTTCAATTATTTTTTATTTAATTCAACATTTATTTTGGTAGGAAATGAATTTACATGGAGAAATGTCTGAAAGTGTAGTTATTTTTTTAGGACAGCAATTTGCAACAGATGATGAAGTATACAACTTCTATAATGCTTATGCAGGGAACAGAGGTTTTGGCGTGAGAACAGGTTTAGCCCAGCATAGGATCTTCATCAGCTGAATATTGGCAATTTGCTCCACTATATACCACGGCACCATGCATTTGCTGCCAGAAAAGAAGATAGTGGCCAACATATATAGGATGATCAGTGTTGTGAAGTCTTGAGCTGCAAGTCTTTGTCTGTCTCTTATAATTTCATTTAAAGTCACTTGTTACTCAAGTTGCTCATTCTTTGTTACATCTAATTTAGTCTTCCTTCTTTTCTTCACTAGAAGATCATCCAAAACTTCTTCAATGAATATTTCATGATCTTCTTAATATTTGAGAAATAGTATTTTATCACCCCCTGTCCTTCAGTGTACATGTCTTATTCATAATGAAATTTTCCCCATTGATAGGTAGATGAAACATTAGGGCAACATCCTCTACTCTTAACTCAACTTGTTTGCCCCCAATAAGAAAGGACCTTGACTCTCTTTCATACTGGTCTACAATTTTCAGTACACTTATGCTTGATTTTAGCCTTCTGTCAGCACCATACTCCTCATTGTAGAAGGTTATGAAATTTCACCAAACGGGGTCTCCTTCATCACATTGATAAAATCTGCTTGAATGTGCTTTTTAAATTTCTGATGAATTCACACATAGGCTTTGGCTCGATCTCATAGGATGAATCTTCAGTTCTTACTTACGTATAGATAAAGAAACATTAACAACATAAGTACAAAATTTTAAAAAAATCACGGTCACAATACTTTTAAATAAATTTGGAAAATAAAAAGGACTGCGACCTTGATCGCAACAATAGATAATAAATTATAATACACTGCGACCAAGGTCGCACTGTTAAATAACACTGCGACAGAGGTCACATTTTTCTAATTAACCCAATTAATTAACTAATGAGGACCTTGGTCAATAGTTCAGAGCACTGCGACCCTTGTTTCATCATAATGCGACCAGAGTCGCAGTATCCTATTAAGCTAACTTAATAGAACAGACTGCGCCTCAGATTTTAAAAAAAAGAGAAGGGACTACAACACTGCGACATCGGTCGCAGTATTTTAAAAAATATAATCTTAAAAACAAAACGAACATTAATAAATTTTTTAAAAAAATATTTTATTCACAAGGTCGCAGTAACCTATTAAGCTAATATAAAGAACTGCGACCAAATCGACCAAATAAAATGAAAAAATACTGTGATCTTGGTGACCTTGGTCATAGTGTTAAAAATTTAAAAATTAAAGAAAATAATCTCTAATAAGATCGTTAATTCCTATTTTTTTTCATCTTAAACTATGACCTGAATTAAAGTTTCAGGATAAAAAAATTAAAAATATTGTTTCAAATCGCATAAATAGTTTAATTTTGATTCTTATTTCTTTAAAAGAAAAAGGTAACTTTTTTACTCTTAATTGCGATCATTATCGCAAGCTTTTAAATAAATAATTTAAATAATTATTTTTAAAAACCAAGATTCTTGAAATTTTTAAGAAAAATCAAAATTTTCCCAGAAAAATTCAGTATTATTTTTTCTTTGGAATTAAAATTCAAAACTGAATCAAAAAAATCAGTGTAAGAGTCACCTGTGAATCGAAGTTAAATTAAAAGAGAAAATTTTGTTTAAAAACAAAAAAAATGAAAATCACAACCGAAAAAAATCAAAATATAAGGGCTACATAACCCAAAAAATTAGGTTTTCTAGGTTTTCCTTTTACCTTTTTCCACGAATGATTTCTTCGGTATCATCTTGATCAGATATTAGTTTTAAAAAATAAAATTTTGAACGCAATTGTTCGGAAAGTTTAGGAATCAATAACACTATTTTTTTTTGGATTGATGAACTAAAAAATTCAGATATGTAATTTTTTTTTAGAAAGAACAGTTTTACAGACAGTAAAAAAATGTATGGAAAGGTATTTTATCAAAGCAATTGTTGAAGTGACTGATGTCTTTTTCGAGCGAGCTGTTTTGTCTTTTGTCCGCCAAAATTTTGACAAATGTGTGGCTATCATGTTGCCACGTCCTGACGGCTGAGGTACTCTCTCAGCTGGCGGCTGAGTTATAAGAATATATATATATATCCCATCTCCTTTTGGGGTAAAGTTACTGATAAACATATTAAATTTTCATCTATTTTACATTTTACAGCTTCTTGCTCTCAAAATTAAATTAGATATTCTCCCTCTCAAATTAAAATTCAATTGCACTTTTTCATTCACTTCTTTCTTCTAATTTCATCTCATTTTCGGATTAAACCCTAATCAAGGGCGGATCCACATACAGCCCAGTATGGGCGGACGCCCACACTGGATTTTATAGAATAATAAAATAATATATATAGTTTGTAACTTTTTATATATAATCTCTTCTTTTTAGATCATTTTTACTAACGTAATGATAAATTTGTGCTCTAGCTTAAGTGATAACTTATAAATTTAAGTTATTGGAGGCCAAAGTTCAATTTTTGGTGGATGCAACATTAATTTTTATTTTTTTATCTTTTTTTATTATATATATGCTCACACTGAAATTCTTATTACATTTACTCCCGCACTGGAAAAACATCTTGCGTTCGCCACTGACCATAATCATAATAAAATAAAGCATACTTTATTTTCACCCCTCTAAACACCACATCTATCATCGTTATCCTTTTTTTCTCTAACTTATTAGCTTATTCAATTTTTTTGGGTAAACATTATCTGAAAAAAGTTGAATCTGCACTCTCTTTCATAAGCAACTAAGAATGATAATGGGTACCTGATGCCTTAAATGGATAGAAGTTAGGGCCGAGTCTTAGGCCTGATTGATTTGAGGGTTGGGGTTAGTGCTCCCAACCCGATCTCTGGTGACTCCAGCTGTTATAATGGATTGTTGAAGGCCCAATAAAAATAAGATTTGAACATGAAGATTAAGCCGTGGCTGAGAATTCATTATTATACTACATCATTTTCATTATTACTGACACAAAAGATGTCAAGCATTAGTTGGCATAGCAAGAACTTTAAATTCAGGAGGGCACACTTCCTTACACCAATCCAAATACTCCACCAGCACTCTTAAAAAAATAACTAAACACAGTGACGGATGCACGATCTTTATCAGTTTGACAATAAAGTAGTAGTATACTTTATTATATAAGATGTAGTTCGAGAAATACTAAATGTTTAAAATCTAAATTAAAAGCCTTAAAATATGTTTTCTTAAATGTGTGTGGACATCGATATGTTATTATTATATTAGTGAAATCTGATTAGAAAAATAGGATAAATATAACTATTATATGTTTAAAAATCCTTATCAAAGCACAAAATTAATAATATAACTTTTAAGTTATTGCATACATTCTTATTTCCTTTAGAATTAATTTGCATTACTTTTTGAGTAGAGTATGATCTACAAGTCTACTGTATAATCCTTAAAATTTTCTAAATATAGAATACACTTTTATTATTAAATACATGATTTCTAATAGTATATCTTTTCTAGTTAATGTTAATTTTATTTTATTTTATTTCTAATTTTCTCCTTATTTTTCTTTATTTTATTTTTGTCAATAGTTGGAACTTGGGGTTGTGGGGGAAGAAGGGAGCATAAGCACTACCATTTTCTTCTTTTGGATTGGTAAAAAATTTTGTTGCAAAAATATGAAAATTGGTTAAAGAGAAAACAACAACAACAACTAAGCCATTTGTCCCAAGTATTTGGGGTAGGCTACATGAACCAAAAGAGAATTATGCCGGATTGGGCACATGGATCAGCTTTTGGATTAATAGTCTTTTTTTTTTGTGGAAAAATAGGAAAGAAAAAGTAAAGAAAAAAACTAAACATATTATTTTGTAGTAATAAAAAAGAAAAAGATAAAAAAATAAGAGGAAAAAAATAAATCTCCAAAGAATAAAATAATAGTGGGATTTGAACCCAAGGTCTCTAGAAAAGAGAAGTGGATCAAATACCTACAACACTATTAGAAATAGTAACTACAATAATATTTTATACACATACCAAATAGAAGAGGTTATTTTTTTCTAAAAAACGTGAATAATACATCATTATGCAGATAACAGCCACAGGGAAGCCAGACTAAGGCATAGAGGGGAGCTTTTTATTTGGTATCAGTGGTGAAAGAGCACAATGCAATTTTTCATATTTTACTAGAGGTGAAGAAGAAGCCAATGGAGCTTTTATTTCTCAAGCTTTACAAAGAAGAAAAGGGAAAAGAAAAAGTATTATGTTGGCCTGAAGGTAGAGGGTTGGGTTAGCACATGTAACATAAAAGGCCAGGGTTAGGGCCTAAATTAAGGCCCTAAAGCTTTTGGGGCCGGGCCGGCGAAAAGCGCACTCTGGTCCCGACCCCATTATCATTCTAATGAGCAACAACATATCCCCTTTTTCAACTAACACTGTAACTCCTCGATCCTTGATGTACGTATCACAGTATTAGTACTCGATAGGATGTATAAAGTTGATTTGTCATGTTAGTCAAATTAAGCTAGCTTTACTTTCAGATATTATTTTAAAATATTTTAGATTTTTCAGAATTTTTTGTAATTTTTCTAGATTATTTTGGAAAATCTATGCACTCGGTGTTGATTGATACCGATAAACGGCTCTACGATTTTTAATTCACAAACAGAGTTAAGTTTCTGGAATCTACTTTCATATTGTTCTTTGAAATCATATTTTTCTACTTTCCGGTATTTTTGGAGATTTTTCTGAATTAGTTCAAAATCCGGTCAAGCCGGTGTCGACCGGTATCAACGATGTATTTTAGGATTTTTAATTCGCAAATCATACTGAATTTTTTAGATCTAATTTCATATTGTTTATCCGGTAATATTTTCTATTTTACTGATTTTTTTAGGAAGTGTTTTGAACTGGTCAAATTTTGACCGAATTAAATAAAAATTAATTAAATAATATTAAAATTATTTCTTCACCCATAATCTTTTTCTTTCTTCCCCATAAGTCAGCATCCACCGACTTCATTCCAATGCCTCTTCCACCGCCTTTTCTCTTCCCCCTCTATAATCTCGCTAGCTCTCTCTCCTTAAACTCTCTCACATATCTTCACTCACACACTCTCTCTCTCTCTCTCCACAACTTCCTCCATCTCTATGTGCTCGTACCTAGGCACAGCTGGCCGCCGGCCAGGTTCGGCCGCCGGTGGCAGCCTTGTTCTTCCCCTTCCTTTTCTCTCTCTTTTTCCTTCTCTTTCTCTTCTTCTTTCTCACTTTCCTTTCTATTTCTCTTCTCCTTTTCTCTCACTGTCTCTCCCTCTATCTCCTCTTTATTTTCTTCATCTTCTTTTTCTTTTTCCTTTTCTCCTTCTCTCTATTTCTTTCTCCTCCCCCTTTCTTTCTCCCTCTCTTCGTCGTGTCGGTGTCTTGATCGTCGCCGAGGCAGGTCGGCGCGCCCAGGCTGCTGCCTGACCATAGCCCCCTCTCTCCCATGTTCTCTCTCTCTCTCTTTCCCCCCTTCTAATGGATCTCAAACCCCAAATCCTATAACACACTAACCTAAAATCCATGAACCCATAGCCCATAACTTAAGTTAAGTGGGTGTGGGTTTTTGGGCCTTAACCCGACCCGTTAGCCTTCCAAACCCGCATCCAAAATAGAAAGGTATATTTACTTAAAACCCCTAACTATTTATACTATTTACAAATTATATCTTTTTATTCATAGATTTAACCCATTTTTATTGAATTTAGCGTTTGGGCGATTTTTGGAGCATACGGAGTCCAATTTGAAAGATTCAGGAGCCGTTACGATCGTAGGAAGGCGAGTCACATCCTATACCAACTATATGAGTGTTTTTATTTTAAAATTTGTATTTTGTCCACTTTCATTACATGAATTAGTTGTAAATCATGATTATCGGTAAAAATTGAAATTATTGATTTAAAAATTATATAAATAGTAAATAATGAAAATAAAAATATATGTGATTACTTTATTAACACATTTAATACGATAATATTTAATTGTGATTATTGAGTTAATATAAAATACAGATGGATTAATTATATATTGGTAATAAGTGATTATTGGATTATTGATAACGACGTTCTAAAATAATAAGTTAATAACTTAACAATTCTTAAAATGGTTGTGAAGAGTTTGGAACTAGATAATTATATATAATTCTTTTGTGATATCGATCATAATAATAATAATGAAATCATTATAACAAATATTAATATATAAATATATATCTATTGAACCTGTTTCTGTTACATATATTACCCTAACAATGCCATCATACCTGAATAACCACTGACACACTGGACACTGTTACATATTTCTGAACACTAGTATTTCATGTATTGTATCACTGTTACACCGTCGCTGTTCATATATGTATTAGTATCAACATTACACGGATACTCTAGGACACGAAATACTGTTATTGGATACAGATACTTATTATACTGAACACTGTTATTGCATGTACTTGTAGACTTGTTACATGAATCCTGTATAACACGGGATATTTTTATTTCATTTGTATCTCATTGTTATATAGATTCACTTGTATACATGTTTGAATTATTTGTGTTTCTGTTGCATGGATCACTGTTCATATTACATGGATTATTGCTACATGGATATTTCTGTATATTCATTACATGACCATTTCCTATTACTGATACACACACACACACATATGGAAAGTGTTCCTAGTAGGTCTCCTTAAATTGTAATCTAAGGAGACGGTTTAAAATTCCAACCTCCCGATTTTTTTTCATGATCCGACCGCACATTATTATATTCATATTATAAGATGTACGCACATAAAAAATCACGTGATTTAAAGTTTGTTTACTCTATTTTCTTTGGGTTCAAACATTAACGATTTTTAAACAGTAGAACAAAATGGAATGATTAGATCAATGAGTAAACGAACTTCAAATCACGTGATTTTTTATATGCGTACATCTTATAACATGAATATGATAATATGTGGTCGGATCGTGAAAACAAATCGGGATGTTTGAGTTATAAGCCGTCTCCTTAGATTACAATCTAAGGAGACCTACTAGGAGCATTTCACCCATATATATATATATATATATATTATATATATATATATATATATATTGTTACTGGACATATTAACTATTGATATATGATGTGTGGTGGGGCCTATCTCTTAAGTCCCACATCTCCCGTTTCCTGTTATCCTGTTCAGTGATACAAGAATTGCTCATATCCCGTTAAATATTATTAATAAGCTAGCATACTTGTACTCTGGTATACCTATTATTAGCACAGTCATGTCAGCGTCCAGCAGAACATGTATGGAACTAAGTGCCACACGGAGCAAAGTGTCACATCACACCTATACGTGGTGGGGCCCACCTCTTGAATCTGTGGGGGTCATCTCTAGACCTCATTCCGCCTGGTGTTGGGTGACGAGGATGTCTCTGGTACTCTTGTTATAAATTTTGTTATTGACTAGACTCAATATTCTTGTTATCTGTATTCCTGTTATACATACAGTCATGCTGGCGTGCGACACATGGTGTGTGAAACTAATTGTCACACGGAACAAAATGCCACACCACATACATGTTGGGGGCCACCTCTTAAATCCATGGGGGCCACCTTTAGAATCTCACATCGTGGGGTGTTAGCATGATGGAGGCATCCTCAGCGCACTAGTTATTCATACCCAGCACATGATACATTTAATAACCCAAAATTGATGACGTAAGGAACACCTGCTATTTAGGCACTCTCTCGTTCGGATAATGGTACTCGTATGCCATGTTCGGATGGGTTCGACTGGAGTACGGTCTCAGGTATGAACTGCCAGTGGTATGAGACACTGGAAGAGATTGATTAAAATATCAGACGATACAGATTGTTATTATTGTATATATAACATAACTTGCTCAATACATGTATATTATTATCGATTTATATTTGCTACATTGCTTGGTATCTTGTTCACCGTCATATTACATGTATACCTTGCACTTCATGTGGAGACATACTATTCATGTACATGTATACTCTGCATTTCATATATTCCCTGCTCCATGTATTCTCTTTAAACACACATGTTGTTGTATAACCCCAATATTATAGCATGACTGTTCTGCGTACTTCATGCATACACGTTCATATAAATCATTATACCGCAATGCTACTATTTCTATTAGTATAAATAAATAAAAAATAATTAAGACTTGATATATGTTAATTAAGTAAATTGATATTGTTAATGTATAACTAAATAATGAATCTTAATACTCATATTCATAAAAGAACATGTTAATGGTATAATAACATAAAGTTAGTTGAGGATTACACTCACACACACACACACACACACACACACAGATATACACATATACATATATATACATATACATATACATACATATATATATATGCACACACATATACATATATATACACATATACATATATAATTCTTCTTAATTGTCATTGTTATGGTTTATAATCATGTATTATATAGTATTATAGAGGTAACAATGTCATAACATGCTATGTATTGATAATGTTATAGTATTGATAACATATATGTAATATCGATATACTGATTGTTAGAACATTTATATTGTATCACAGTTGTCCTAACATGTATTATATATTATCATGATTGTACTATTATAGTATATGTATTACTACTTTTTTATTTTATACTCACTAGATCGCTTTCTGACGACCCTGAGTTTGGTGCCCAGGTTGGAGATTAGAGATTTTGTAGCACCTGATATTTCTCAAGATATTACCTTGAAAACGCCACTCTTTTTGATTCATAGATATCTTTATTATTTGTTTCTATTTTCTTATTTATCTCTATTTTTATATCTATTATGATCACTGACTCTTTTGCAGGTATTTTTGTACTTATTTATGCTAAAATTATTGCATATATCGTATTATTTCCCTGTACTAAGGCTTAATGTATATACAAGAGGGTATTTCTACCCTGCATATATACGATGCTTTAGCGTCTTTGTACTTGCGGGATCAGGGCGTTACAAATTGATATCTGAGCTTAGGTTTATACCTGACATGGGTAACCACTTTAATCATTACTCGGGCTCTTACCAATAGTACAACCAGTTTCAGATTAGAACTAATTTGTTGTTGGAATTAGGAATTTTCAGCTATGAGTACAAGAATATCTTATTCATTTGAAAATTCCATCCTTGACTACTAATATTCCCTAATTTCAATTTTCATCCAGAAAATTTTGACTTCTAATTACTACTCCTTCATTATCTTGACTCCATTCTTACGATTTATTCCTGATGCTAGTCAATAAATCTGAAGTTCGAAACATACATCAGAGTAGCATAGCGAAAGCACCGTAGGCCCATAATATCCAGATTTTAGAAGTTATAAATATTTGTCTCCAACTTGAATTGAAATTTCGAGGACGAAATATTTTTGTAAGGTAGGGAGAAGTGTAACCCTTTCGATCCTTGATGTACATATCACAGAATCAGTACTCGATACAACGTATAAAGTTGATTTGACCTTCCTGTTAGTCAGATTGAGTCGGTTCAGTTTCAGATATTATTTTACAATATTTTAGATTTTTTTCAGAATTTTCTGGAAACCATTCTAAACTGGTCAAATTTTAACAGAATAAATAAAATTAATTAAATACTATTAAAACAATTTCTTCACCCCTAATCTTTTTTTCCTCTCCTATAAGTCAGCATCCACCGACTTCATTCCAGTGCCTCTTACACCGCCTTTTCTATTCCCCCTCTATAACTCTATCTAACTTTCTCTCTCCTTAAACTCTCTCACATACCTTCACTCACTCTCTCTCTTAAGTTCTCTCTCTCCCAATAACTTCCTCCTCACTCTGTGCCCGTACCCAGGCGCAGCTGGCCGGCGGCGGTAGCCTCTCTCTTCCCCTCCCTCTTCTCTCTCTCACCTTCTCTTTCTCTTCTTCTTTCTCTCTTCCCTTTCTATTTCTCTTCTCTCTTTCTCTCAATGTCTCACCCTCTATCTTCTTTTTCCTTTTCTTCTTCTTCTTT
The DNA here is from genome assembly GCA_038442645.1 of Agave tequilana. Classification (NCBI taxonomy): domain Eukaryota; kingdom Viridiplantae; phylum Streptophyta; class Magnoliopsida; order Asparagales; family Asparagaceae; genus Agave; species Agave tequilana. The sequence continues at coordinate 43,678 of JAVJIF010008654.1, forward strand.
TTCCTTTTCTTTTTCTCTCTCTATTTCTCTCTCCCCTTTCTTTCTTCTCTCCCGTCGTGCCGGCATCCTGATCGTCGCCGGCAGCTTGGCAGATCCGCTACAGCCAGGCTGTTGATTGGCCGTAGCCCCCTCTCCCCTATCTTCTCTCTCTCATTCTCTTTCTCTCTCCCCTCATTGGATCTCAAACCCTAAATCCTATAACTCACTAACCTAAAACCCATGAACCCAATAGCTCATAACTTAAGTGGGTATGATTTTTTGGACCTAAACCCGACCCGTTAGCCTACCAAACCTGCATCCGAAATAGAAAGGTATATTTACTTAAAACCCCTAGCTATTTATATTATTTACAATTTATATCTTTTTATTTATAGATTTAATCCACTTTTATTGAATTTAGTGATCAGGCGATTTCTGGAGCATCCGGAGTCCGATTTGGACAATTCGGGAGCCATTACGATCGTATGAAGACGAGTTACATCCCTATATCAACTATGTGAGTGTTTTTCTGTAACCCCATTCCCAAAATACGCACTTAGGTACGTATTCTAATTTTTTTGATTTGATTTCCATATTTATTTATTTTATGATTATTTATGTGATTGTTTTGCCTTAGATCTGGATTCGTGAACTCGAAGTCAGCTCTAATTTGAACCAGGGATCGATCCTAGTATACTGATCGATTTGATATTTCTGATAGTCAGATTCAATTGATTTCAATTTCAAACACTGTTTTCTAATATTATAGATTTTTTATAATTTTCTAGATTTTTTCTGAATTATTTTTTATAAAAACCGTAAAATCGGGATTTATCGGTACCGCTGGTTTATTCCCAGATTTTTAATTTACAAATGAAATCAAATTTTGATAAATCTCTTTCATAAATTTTCTTAGAATAATATTTACTATCTTAATACATTTTTTTGGGGATTTTCAGAATTTAACAGATTTCGACCTGATTAGGTGTCGACTAGTATCAGTAGTCAATTTCAAGATATTTAATTTAAAAACTGTAAGAAATTTATTAAAATAGATTTTACCATGATTCTTAGAATAATATTCTTGATTTTTAAGAATTTTTGTGGGTCGTTCAGAGATACTTGAATTTCGAACGATTCTGGTGTTTTTCTGAAATTTTCTGAATCCACGACTGAACCCGGGGATTTCACCATTCTAATTATTTTCTCATTTTCTTCTAATTATTTTTTTTTTTTTCCCTTTTTTCTTTTTCCTTTTTTCCTTCCTTCCTTTTCCTTCCACCATATTCTAAAACCTTCTCCATTCTTCTGCTGCATTCTACACCCTTCCACCAAAATATCTCATCCAAAATATCCCAACTCACTCATCACACCTCTCCCATCACCTTGGCTGGCCATTACTCCCCCTCCCATCATTCTTTCACAAAAAAACTAACCCTAACCCTAACCCTTTTCCTTTTCCTTTTCCTTTAAACTCCAACTCTAAAAACAATATCCATTCTCTTCTCCTTTCACCTTCATTCCTCCATCAAAACCCTATCACTCCTATTCCTCCTTTATCTCCACTACAACAACAACTACAACAACACGTACAATACCTTACCATCATCTTTCTCTTCCTCCATCTCCATTTATTCCATCACAACTCTAAGCACCATCAAACTTCCACCATCTTCTTTACCTTCTTCAATACAACCATCGCCAACAAAACCCTCCACAAAAACACCACCTCCTCTCCACCTCCTAGGCCTGTCACTCCCTTAGGCTCAAGGCTAGCCATCTCATCTCCGGTGATGTCTCCGGTGACCATTCCGGCGACAACCCATCTTCAATAACATCAACTCCACCACCAACATACACCTCTATCACCACCACTTCTTCTAACTTCTCTCTCCATCACCATTATCTTCGCTTCCACCATCACAACACCACCTTCATCACCTCTACTTCAACCTCTAACATCACCTTCATCATCATCTCCATCACCTTTCTTTTTCCTTCTCCAACAAAATCCAACTCCATACCTTCACCAACACCATCACCAACACCATCACCCTTCCCTTCTCCTCTCCCTCCTTGAGGTCGGCCACCACCTAGGCCGCCACTAAGTGGTGATGCAACTCCCTAGGGCCAAAGGCCACCAAGGGGCCAAGCCCTGTTCGCTTCTCATTTTGGTGTTTCCTGCTACGGAGTTCGCACGCGTAGCTTTTCGGAGTTCCCGACATTTTCATCGTGTTTTTGTATTTAGGCGAGTGTTTCTTCTCGCATCGTCGAGCTTGTACTGTATTTGGGTTTGTGATGTATTTGTGTATATGGTCCTGTGTATTTGTATCAGGTTGTATGCGTGTACTAGTATCATATGCTATATCTTGTGTCCGAATGCTTGTAATAGTGTAAACGATATGATATTTGTGCACGTGTTGATACTAACCATGCATGTACTCATGTATAGCCTTTAGGGCTTCTGCCCACTCCAAAACTAGCTACCCAATAGGTTCAGGCCTCGCACTCTTATGGGTTTCATGGTAGCTACCGAGAGTGCTCTTAGATCCCGGGCTTACTTCAGCCCTTATGGGCTTACACACAGCTTTCGAGCTTTACACACTAAATGGATGGTCTAGTTAATGTCTATTTATATGCATGATTGTGTGGTACTAATATTTCATGTATGTACCCTTGTACCGACTTTGGCTTTCTGCCAACTCTCGGGATGGCTACCCAATAGGTTTCAGGCCTAGCACCCTTATGGGTTTCGCAGTAGCTACCGAGAGTGCGCTTAAACCCTGAGCGTACTATAGTCTCCAGGCTCTCTACCCAGCCTCCGGACTTAACCTCTCTGAGGTTTATTAAAGTCCTCTGGACTTTCTACCTACGCCCGGAAAGGCAGCTTAGCGCTCAGCACTTTATTCACTAGATTCACCTAGGCGAGATGCTGCCAGTTTTTAAACTCGCATTTTAAGCTGAGTCGTCCCGGTAACTTTGCCAAGCGCTTTAGTGAGTAAACACTGTTCGCTGTTCGTGCCTCCAACTTACTCAACTCTGCTTGATTGTGCTCAGTTATTACTCTATCACTTGTCATGTATATGCTTGATATGGTAACATTTACAATACTATCACTTGACATTTACATATTGACATGTGACACCTGGCATGCTACTACTTGACACCTGACATCTGCATGCTATAACCTGCCCCCTGTAATGATATCACATTAATATCTGTTACCTGTTATGCTTAACGCTTGACTCGTGATTATCACATTACAGGAATATAGTACCTAATCTCCTATTATGTACTCTTGTTATGCCTGAACCTGTTATGTTCTTGCTCATTCCCGTAATCTGATAAATATGTTTAATAAGGTATAAAAGGGACAACTTACACTGTGAATGGAAGGAAGTGATGGATGTTGGTATGATGCCTTACTTATAGTGATGGAAAACTAAATTGACGATTCGTGTTAGGGTGCTTTTAGGCACCCAGAACATGCGTCTTAGGGGGATTTCAGACCCCCGTAGGCTATGACCCGGGCGAACGGGAACCACTATAAATATGAGCTGTCAGTTCTTCATCAACTTTCAATAACCAACTTCGACTTACTTATATATGGATGTACGTGTGTTGAGATGTATACGAGGACACATACAAAGATATATGAGTCGGACGAGTAATAATAATAAGACGTTAAGATAATAACTCATTGCCTTGTTTTGCTAACTGGGTTATACTGTTGATTTTTCCGTATTTGCTTCCATGAGGTTTACTTCGGATTTTTTTGAATTATTAATTATTATTATATTTCATGTTTACCACCTGTATGCTACTCCACTGGTCTCTGATCGGGGGAAAATCGCGCACAAAAAGTGTATGTTTTGAAATTGATATTTAAAGTGTGTGTGCTTTGGCTTCCTCGATACTTCCATTATAGCATAGAGGCTAAAATCCACATGGATGGGAGACGATAGAAGTTTACTAGTTGATTCACGTGTGTGTTAAAAGTTCTTCAATGTTTGAAAGAATAAAAAGAAAAGAAAACAAAGAATGATAAGAGAAGAGTACGGTGAAATACGAAGAAGTGGGAAATATAGAAGATAAGATATTTGTGATTTTTGATATATTTCTAAAATAAAGTAAAAAGATAAAGAAAACTCATGGCTACTAACTACTAATGAATTCACTAACATGCTAACCTCTTAGTGATAGTTACCTCACATGTATCCTTGGCAATCACTAGTCCTTGGTTTAAGAGTGTTACAAAACATGGCTCATATGTTAACTTTCACATCCAAATTCAATCAACAAGTGCAAGCTACACTTAAATCATCAAAACCCAATTAGAGCAAGCATGAAATAAAGTAATGTTAGCTTGTTAGAAATTTAGATGTTAGAGTGTTAGATCCATCATCATGAGCCATCAATGGCTCTTGCAGACTATTAGATTCATGTGGATTATCAAATAAGAAGTTAGCAAGTTAGCGGTTAGTAGTTATTTTTCATGAGAGAAAAATTAGCTACACATGTAAAAGGAGTTAGATAGAAAACCAAGAGAGGTAAAAAGAGCACCTTTCATAACTTATCACCTTCTATTATAAGCACTCTTGCATTCCAAACATGATCACTCTCTCTCCTATTATAAGATCTACAAGAAATGGAAAATACAAGAGAGGAAGAAGAAGAAGAACTAAACTAAACTACCCTAAACTACAACATGGAAAGAAAACCCTAAAACTAACCTAAAAACTGCTCAAAAACTCCTCTCCCCAATTCTGAAAAAAACCCCAGGGTATTTATAGGTAAAAGGGGGAACCAGGGTACTGTACGGAACCGCGCGTCAAATCTTAGCGCGCGGCTCCACAAGGGAGACGCGAAAACGCGGCTATGGCCATTTTTCGCGGCCATAGGTCGGCCGCCTGCGCGGCACCGCCTACTGCGCTGTCCTCTCATGTCCCCTGTCGGTTGGATGTCCCGGTTTTGGGTCCCTGATTTTGACAGAATCACCTCCAAAATCAATGGCTATCTTTATAGGCCTTTAATCACCAATTAAATGGTGATTTTGGGTCTTCATCTTCATTTTATGCCATGAACGTAGAAACATGCAAGAGAGGTATTATTAGCAGAATTTAATATTAAATAAATTGAAGATGTGATATGAAATATGCAGTTTTAGAGACTAATCACACCCCACACTTATCTTTTGCTCGTCCCGACCAAAATAAAAAAGGACTAAGAAAATTATTACACCACTTTCGCAGGTAACACGATTGCACTGAGCATGTGAAACAAGCCGTTAAACCTCTAGGTTTCCCCTAGAGGAGGAGTTTTGTCTCCTGAGGGTTTTCAGCGAATTACACCCACAAAATCCATAAAGAAAGAAATCAAATGTTAATATTTTTAAAAACGTATTTTGAAATAGAGAAAAGTGTTAAAGTATTTTTGAGAAAATATAAGTGATCCAAGGTCATATGTTAACCAGAAATTATACTTCCTTAAACTAAGTCGAAATGCAAAATCTTGTTATAAATTAAAAGTAAGAATTTAAAATTGAATTGATTCTTTGATCTTTCATAAAACTTTTAGAAAATATGCACTTTGTGAACTGTGAAGATTTTTGGGATATTGACTCAAAGTTTATTCAATTTATTTATAATATTATATATATATAATTTTTTTTTTTTTTTCTTTTTCTTCCCATAATTTTCTTAGGCTTTCTTATTTACCCGGGTAGTGAGCCTTTAGCCGGTGACTCCCAAACCAGATGATCTTAGGGCACCAGATGAGAAAACATCCCTCGGACTTAAGGACTCGAGTAAACAAGGCCAAAAAACTACAGGAGATTATTTTTTTTGTTCACCGTTTTAGGTTCGAATAATCATGTTTCCTGAAGCATAATTACCCAAACTTCAATAAGTGGTTTCTATTATCATCATTTTTATTTTATTTTTATGACTTTATCTGTCTTTGTTTCAATCCCAAAATTGTGTAAGTCTGAAGTGCATAAATTTAAGGCAAAAAATTCAAGATCAAATTATTTTTTCAATCTTACTTTCTTATCCTAAAATTTAAACAAGATCTATTATTTGACTTCGTTTAAAAAATCATAATTTTAGGTCTTCCTAATTCCTAAGATAATCTTATTTTCTTAAAAATAAATCAAAACTATTTCCCTTATGTCCAAACGTTTTGTAAAAAGAAAAAAGAGTTTTTATACAAAAGAATTTTTTTAAAAAGTTCCTAAAAAGAAGTGTAAAGAAAATGTAAAACTAACTACATTAGTAAACCCTCCCCCATACTTTGTCCTCAATGCATCGTGAATGTGTATATATAAGGGAAGGAAAATTACCTCATGGTGGTGGCTCTGGTGGTGGTCTGATTGGGCAAGCGTTGCTACCCAATCAGGATAATATGGATCTTGAAGGAATCCACCAATGACCTCTCTAATATGACCCAGTAACAGAATGATTGCGTGAATGGTTTTATTGAAAAAATTATCGCCATCTAATTTCTAATTTTCAAAAATAATTACTGAGTCATTTACTTCAACATTTTTGTCCAACAATGAAGTGTGATTTTGAAAGATGATTGATTGGATGCAAATGGATCAGGAACAAAAACTGATACCGACTCAAAAATTTGACTTAGATCAAGTCGAGAGTCAACAATGAGAGTCGAAATTGGTTCAAAAACAGGGTCCAAAGTAAAGAATTGATGTTCACACACTTTCTCCATTAATGAAGTGTGATCATAAGATATTGGTGATTCAATTTCACAGTGTACTGGTACAGGATTCAATGTTGACTCCGTAATAGAGAAAAAAATCTGGTAAAGATACCAGAGTCATTATTGAATCAAAAAGTGAAATGGAATCACCAACATGAGGTTCAGGATCACATTCAGGTTCGATTTCAATTTCAGGAAAGGGATAACTTGCCAGAATGTCCAGGCGATTTTCATAACTTGGAGTTTGGTCAAGTTCAAATGTGTGTTCTGAAATTGAATCTGGATTCCCAAAATGACATGATTCATGGGTCCAATCAGTGGAGTTAGGGATATAAGGATCGGACAAAGGATGACAAAAAAGACTTTCCTCGCTCTCATTGATCCATTCGCTCATAAGTGAGTCTAACCTACTGATAGGCCGTGTAACAGAGTTTGGATTCCATACTCTTTGCAATTGGTTCTTCTTGAAAAGGTGAGTATGAAAGTTGATTTTGAAAATTGTGATGAAATTATAAGCCCATTAGATTTTGCGATTGTTGCTCGGCCTCACGCAAGGGTTCCATACTCAAGTCCAGTATTGATGGTTGTTCATTTTGAATCAGTGAGACTGAAAAAAATGAGTAGAATTCTTAAAAATTTGGCTGAGATGATGAGTCCAACATATTTTGAAATTGTTGTAATTTTTCACAAAAGACTTCAATACGCTCTTCTAGCTCAGATTCTTCTTCAATTAGATGTTCTAAAAAAGAAGTATATGGAGTTTGATTTAGGAAGGATTGTGAATTGAGCAAAATTTGTTGTTGGGACTCAAGAATGGCTTCCATACTCCTTTTCAAAATTGGATTTTTCTTCGGTTGGTGGAACAGGAAAAGGAGGATATAGATCCAAATCGGGGAATGAAAATTGTGGACAAGGTGGTTGAAAATTTGACTCGGGGGAGGTGAATCCCCATTGTTTCTGTGAAGAGTTGAAATTATTTTAAAAATTATGGTCATAAGATTGGGGTTACGGGTCATATTGAGTCAGATAATCCCAACCCGGCATATATGGTTGGTTCATGTTGTACATATCCTAGTTGAAGTTATCCGAGTCAAATGAGGTCGGGGTGAAATATGGATTCATGTTAGGATTGAAAAGATTGTTGTTGTTGAAATCCATTTCACAATTTACAAAAAAAAACAAACAAACAAACAAACAAATAAAGAAAAAGAAAAAAGAAAACAAGCCTATGTGAGGGTTGACTTAGACCTAAACGACTCCTAACTGGTTAGACTGTCCACGGGGGTATATTGTCGGAATCTGACTACGAGTTAATCGGCCAGGTAAGGGCAAGATCAGTGGAGGTATCCGTGCCGGAGCAACGGGCCTAATTATGTCAAACCACTGTTCTTCGAGGTTTCGCCTCTCAATCCCTAACCTTAGACACCGATTTGATAAGAGTCAACTTCTAACAACTTTTCCCTTATGTCAATCTCTTAAATGAGTCTGAGAAGTCCCTAGGGGCCAACGTCTAGCAAATTTTAGTTAGGCTTGAGTTGTGTGAGTGGGGAGGTGATTTTTGGGCTCAGGGAGGGTAATGACTTCCCCACCTTATGTTGTATTGGGTTTTGCCCTGAAGTTTAATTTGTGCAAGTGTGCAATATAGATAAGAATGAACACACAAAGATAGTAAATCATCAACGTATTTGTCCTATGCTATATGCAATGCCATATGTACACCTTCTATCAATATTACAACAATACAAGAACAAAATACAGTATATTGGAATGAAAACTGACACGTGCCTAGATGCAAACGTCTAGACCATTTTAAAGCATCCAGTTTCCATATTTTAGTTCTTAAAATTATTTACAGTGTACAGGTAATATAAAATTAGCAGTAGAGTATAAGAATATACAAGAAGTTACCCGACCACACAAGGGCAAGTGTGGACTTCTGCAACGCTAAAAATTTAACTTGCACACCAAAGACAAAGAAGAAAGGTTAAAAAAACGTGAAATCAAACCGTTCCCATCCCCGGCAATGGCGCCAAATTTGATCGGGGGAAAACCGCGCACGAAAAGTGAATATTTTGAAATTGATATTTAAAGTGTGTGGGCTTTAGCTTCCTCGATACTTCCGTTATAGCATAGAGGCTAAAATGAGTCGAATCCACAGGGACGGGAGGCGATAGAAGCTTTACCGGTTGATTCATGTGTGTGTTAAAAGTTCTTCAATGTTTGAAAGAATCAAAAGAAAAGAAAACAAAGAATGGTAAGAGAAGAGTACGATGAAATACAAAGAAGTTGGAAGCATAAAAGATAAGATATTTGTGATTTTTGATATATTTCTAAAACAAAGTAAAACGATAAAGAAAACTCATGGCTACTAACTACTAATGACTCCACTAACATGTTAACCTCTTAGTGATAGTTGCCTCACATGCATCCTTGGCAATCACTAGTCCTTGGTTCAAGAGCGTTACAAAGCATGGCTTATATGTTAACTTTTACATCCAAATTCAACCAACAAGTGCAAGCTACATTTAAATCATCAAACCCCAATAAGAGCAAGCATGAAATAAAGTAATGTTAGCTTGTTAGATATTTAGATGTTAGAGTGTTAGATCCATCATCATGAGCCATCAATGACTCTTGCAAGTGCAAGACCAAGTAGAGGCTATTAGATTCATATGGATTATCAAATAAGAAGTTAGCAAGTTAGCGGTTAGTAGTTAGTTGCTATGAGAGAAAAATTAGCTACACATGTAAAAGGAGTTAGATAAAAAATAAAGAGAGGTAAAGAAAGCACCTTTCATAACTTATCGCCTTCTATTATAAGCACTCTTGCATTCCAACATGTATCACTCTCTCTCCTATTACAAGATCTACAAGAAATGGAAAATACAAGGGTTGAAGAAGAAGAAGAACTAAACTAAACTAGCCTAAACTACAACATGGAAAGAAAACCCTAAAACTAACCTAAAAACTACTCAAAAACTCCTCTCCCCGATTCTGGAAAAACCCCAGGGTATTTATAGGCAAAAAGGGGGAACCAGGATACTCTACGGAGCCGCGTGTCAAATCTTGGGGCGCGGTTCCACAAGGGAGCCGCGGAAACGCGGCTAAATGCGGCCATAGCCGCGTTTCTGCGGCCATAGGTCGGCCGCCTGTGCGGCGCCGCCTGCGCTGTCCTCTCCTTTCCCCATGTCGGCTGGACGTCCCGGTTTTGGGTTTTGGGTCCCTGATTTTGACATAATCACCTCCAAAGTCAATGGCTATCTTTGTAGGCCTTTAATCACCAATTAAATAGTAATTTTGGGTTTTCATCTTCATTTCATGCCATGGACCTAGAAACATGCAAGAGAGGTATATTAGCAGAATTTAATATTAAATAAATGTGAAGATGTATGAAATATGCAGTTTTAGAGAGTAATCAGTCTCCTTTTTGGCATTGCTCATATTCCACTGTACTTATCCTCTTAACTTGATCACTCATGGTTCTATGCTGATTTCTTATTCATGTATAGTGTGCTTATGCTCACGACACGGATTTCAATGCATATCTTTTAACTTGGATTTATCGATACACGTGTGCCTATCCATGCACGCCACTTGGCATTTGCATCACCACTCGTTGGGTAGCTTTCTGACTCCCCTGAACCTTCATGTCCAGATCTTGGAGCTTGAACTGACGTGGATCCTTCTGCTAAGGACCAAGCTTATTTTGCGGAGCGGGCAGATCAGTTGTGGCTCCAGGTTCCTCTTTTGCCTCTCCCTGGTTGGCTCGTGACATCCTCTTGTAGCTCGTGAGCAACTTTTGTAATGTTCATATTGTAAATCTTATTTTTATTTTTCTAGTGATGTATTATTATTGTAATATTATATCACTCTTTGTAATAACTATGTACTTGTATTGTTATATTGGAATGTATATTACTCTTGTGCTTCTGCACTTTGATTGTTGCTTGTACTGATGCTTAGCGTATATATGTGAGGGTATTTCTGACCTACGTATATACGTCGCAGTAACGTCTCCGTACCCGCGGGATCGGGGCATTACATTTTCTTTTATAAATTGTATTTTGTCATGTTTCATTACATGAACTGGTTATAAATCATGATTATCGGTAAAAATTAGAATTATTGATTTATAAATCATATAAATAGTAAATAACAAAATTAAAATATATGAGATTACTTCTTAACACATTTAATATGATAATATTTAATTGTGATTATTGAGTTAATATAAAATACAAATGGATTAGTTATATATAGGTAATAAGTGATTATTGGATTATTGATAACGATCTTCTAAAATAATAAGTTAATAACTTAACAATCTTAAAATGGTTGTAAAGAGTTTGGAAGTAGATAATTATATATAATTCATTTGTGACATCAATAATAATAATAATGAAATTATTATAACAAATACTAATATATAAATATAATTTATTGACACCTGTTTCTGTTACATATATTACCCTGACACTATCATCATACCTGAATACTACTGACACACTGAACACTGTTACAACATGTTTCTGAACACTAGTATTACATGTATTGTATCACTATTACACGGTCTCTGTTCTTATATGTATTAGTATCAACGTTACACGGATACTCTAGGACACGGGATACTGTTATTGCATGCAGATGCTTGTTATACTGAACATTGTTATTGCATGTACTTGTAGACTTGTTACATGAATCCTATATTACACGGGATATTATTATTTCATTTGTATATCATTGTTATATATATTCACTTATATACATGTTTGGATCGTTTCTGTGTTTCTGTTGCATGGATCACTGTTCATATTACATGGATTATTGCTACATGGACATTCATGTATTCCCGTTACATGACCATTTCCCGTTACTGATATTGATATATATTGTTACTGTATTTGTTAACTATTGATATCCCATGTGTGGTAGGGCTACCTCTTAAGTCCCACATCTCCCGTTTTTCGTTATCCTGTTCAGTGATATAAGAATTGCTTATGTCTCGTTAAATACTATCCATAAGCTAGCATACTTGTACTCTGGTATACTTGTTATTAGCACGGTCATGACAGCGTCCGGCAGAACATGTGTGGAACTGAGTGCCACTCGGAGCAAATTGCCACATCACACCTATACGTGGTGGGGGCCACCTCTAGAATTCTCACTCCGCCTGGTGTTAGATGACGAGAATGTCTTCGGTGCTCTTATTATAGATATTGTTACTGACCAGACTTAGTATTCTTGTTATCCTATATTTTCGTTATAACAGTCATGCTATCGTTCGACACATGGTGTGTGGAACTAAGTGTCACACGGAACAAAGTGCCACACCACATACATGGTGGGGCCACCTCTTGAATCTGTGGGGTCACCTCTAGAATCCAACATCGCGGGGTGTTGGCATGATGGAGGCATTCTCAATGCACTAGTTATTCAGACTCAACACATGTTACATTTAATAACTCAACAATGATGACGTCAGGAACACATGCAATTTAGGCACTCTCTCGTTCAGATAATGGTACCCGTATGTCATGTTCGGATGGGTTCGACTGAAGTACGGGCTCCGGTATGCACTGCCAGTAGTATGAGACACCGGAAGAGATTGATTAAAATATCAGGCGACTCTGATTGTTATTATTGTATAAGAAACATGACTTGCTCGATACATGTATATTATTATCCATTTATATTTGTTACATTTCTTGGTATCTTGTTCACCGTCATGTTACATTTATACCTTGCACTTCATGTGGAGACATGCTATTCATGTACATGTATACTCTGCATTTCATATATTCTCTTTAGACACACCTTTGTTGTATGACCCCAATATTATAGTATGACTGTTCTGCGTAGTTCATGTATACACGTTCATATAAATCATTATACCACAATGCTACTATTTCTATTAGTATAAATAAATAAGAAATAATTATGACTTGATACATGTTAGTTAAGTAAATTGATATTGTTAATGTATAACTAAATAATGAATCTTATTCCTCATATTCATAAAAGAACATGTTAATGATATGATAACATAAAGTTAGTTGATACACGCGCGTGCACGCACACACACACACAACTCTTCTCAATTGTCATTCTTATGATTTATAATCTTGTATTTTATAGTATTATAGAGGTAATACTGTCATAACATGTCACGTATTGATGATGTTATAGTATTGATAACATACCTGTAATATCGATATACCGATTGTTAGAATATTTATATTGTATCACCGTTATCCTGACATGTATTATATATTATTGTGATTGTACTATTATAGTATATGTATTACTGCTTATTTCGTTTTACCACTCACTAGGTTGTTTTCTGACAACCCTGAGTTTGCGTGCCCAGGTTGGAGCTTAGAGATTTCGTAGCACAACACTTGATATTTCCCAAGATATTATCTTGAGGGCAGCACCCTTTTCGATTCATAGGTATCTTTATTATTTGTTTCTATTTCCTTATTTATCCCTATTTTTATATCTATTATGATCACTAACTCTTTTGCAAGCATTCTTTTACTTATTTATGCTGAAATTATTGCGTATATTGTATTATTTTTCTGTACTGAGGTTTAGCGTATATATGTGAGTATTTTTGCCCTGGGTATATACGTCGCGGGTAGCGTCCCCGTACCTGCAGGCTCGGGGCGTTACAAACACCACCGTCAGTATTACCAGTTGTCGAAAAATTAGATTAGGCTAGATCTAACCTGATTCAAACTCTTCCCACATCCAGAGCGTGGTTGCGTGCGAATCAACCCACAAGGGTTTGGTTGGGACGGGAACCTTATTTAGATTGAGATGAGAATAACATAAGCACTAACACTTGAATTCTCATTAGGTTTTAAGGTTTTAATTGGGACACAAGGCATGCATCCACATGCTCGGAGATATAACTTAAATAGAAAATAATTTGAAACACTTGCATAATTTGGTCACCTTATTTATTACACTTTTCTTTTAATTCTTTTGTTTCTTTTCCTCCATGTTCTTTTTCTTTTATGTTTCTGATTCTTTTCTTTTCTTTTCTTTTCATATTTCTTTTCTTTTTTGTTGTATGAGAATCTTAGTTTTCGGTTTCTTCCATTTCGTTTTCTTTTGTTTTTTTTTTCAAATTATGTTCTACTTATTTGTTTTCAATTCTTTCATTGATTTATTATCTACATATTTTCTTTTATTTTATTAAATTTTTCCATTTATTCTAATTCTATCTTGTGGGCACCTTTCCATATAAATTAACTCGTTGTCTTACTTTTTCAATATTCCACAAAGTGATAACATAATCTATCAAAAAAAATTATTTTTATCTATCGCAAAATAAAAATTGATACATAAGAAAATTGGCCCTCTTTCTCAAATAAAAATTGGGACTCTTTCCAAAATAGAAAGTTGGAGTTACAGTTTAATTGGATCAATATTGACGTAGGTTTAAAAACATTAATCTTGATTTAAGTGTTCATTAAAATTCGGACTCTTTCTTAATAACATCTTTTTCCTAAGTCCAATTTCCCAGCATACAAAGCGAGAAGAATGAATGCATCCCTATTTTTTTTTTTGGGGGTTAATACAAGGGTATCTCATAGCGTTTGCAATCACTCCTTAGAGTAATCCACTGCACATCACAGCCTGATCCCCTCGTAAAAAAAATATTGCTCCTCATGAGATTCAAACCGGCATTCATTGGAGAGCAAAGCCAACGGCTCACTGATGAGCTACGTGAGGATTTACGTATCCCTACTTTGTTCGAGATACCTTCCATCTACCACATATATTTCGGGAAAATGACAAGTAAAACTTGTAGACAACAATTGAAGTAAAAGACGAGGACTAAAATGAAAATATCGCATTACCGATCATATCCTTCTAGATTCAAATCGGACGGTTGTGAGCCACGGACCCGCACCCTCTAATTCTGTGCGCCGTTTTCTCAACAGAAGCAGAAGCAAAGCTCCTGCTGCGATCGCCGTCTCCTCAAAAACCCCAAATTACGAGTCCGAGAAGCAAATCGCGATCATCCTTTAGGGTTTCGGAAAAGGTATCAGATCAATCTCAGCACCAGCAATGGCGATGGCGGCCTTGAGAAGAGAGGGGAGGCGATTCATCCTCTCCTCGCCCAATCCCTCCAGCGTCGCGCGATCCGCCGTCTTCTCTGAGTAAGATCCCATCAGCTCTTGTCTTGATCTGTGATTTTTGATGGATTTGTTTGATTCGCGTCGGTTATTGATCGAAAGTGGAGCTAAAGCTTCTCCATTTCAGCGCCTGGGTTACTATCTTTTATTAGTAATTTTGAGCTGATTAGTCAATAGAAATCACAATATTATTTGATATCTAAGCCTGTCCACAATCTGGAATCATTCCAACGGTAATTCTCTTTGGAGAAATTTTTGGTCTTTGTCGTTAAAAAATAGCTATTTCGAATTGAGGATTTAGAGTCTTTTTTATTTTACTCTGGTGTCTCGTATACACTAACGGACTCTTGGTTCTCCGACAAATGATTTATTTTTTGGATATTTGAATCATACTCTTTGGTTTATGTGTATTTGCCTTGCTCGTTTTCACGGTTGAGATATCCATTATAATTCTTGGCCTACGTAGGATACAATGAATTGATCTGAAAATCATGGTTATTTTGTTGCAGATGGTAAAATACAATTATATTTGTTGTCACAATTCGCCAACTATTCAAAAAGAAAAGCAGAATTTCCTGTCCAAAATTTTGGAAAGATCATTTGTTAATGAAGGAGAATATGTGGTATATCCAGAGATTATGAGGGTCAAGAGAGTGTTTGTGTGGAAGATTGTCTTGATTTTTACCACATGGATTGCTTGCATTTGTTCCGGAATGATACTACAACTAACCATGGATATGTAGGAAAAGAAAATCACATATGTGACAAATTGATGGAGTGAAAGTGTTTTTCATTGATCTAATTACATTGAAGTTGTACTTAAGCCATGATTCTGTAAACTGGGATCTAAAATCTTATTTGGGTTTTGGCATGCGTATTGTTGCACTTCTATTACCACAGTAGTGATTTGAGCAGACATGTTTATGGGTAGTCTCTAATGATGTCCGTGAAGATCAACCCAAATAACATTATGGTTTACTTACTTGGCTATGCTTGAACCTCGAACCATATCCATGAAGATAAGACCGGGTGTCATGCTGTTAGTGTTGGAAAAAGTTTACTTTTGTAGCGCAAAACTGACTTTTTAGTTTCTAACCCGAGCTCTAATCCTCATTCCTGATATAAGTTCCAAATCATCTGTTTTGAAGGCTAATAACTTCTAAAAAATATCAAAGTCAGGAAGCTCCTTTCTAATGAAATTTAATGTTGATCTTCTAAGAGCTACTGCTTGTTTGCACTTTTTAAATACTTATGCCTACCACTTACATGGTTATGTTCAAAAGGAAAATGATAATCCTCACCAAGCTCACCTAACCAACTCTAGTCATTTGCTTGGAATTTTTTATTTTACTTGCCACTGGTAGTAACCTGAGTTTATGTTTTCAGAGAGTCATGCCCCTTTGGTGCTCGGTCGATTTCAACTCAAATAGGTATGGAGTTTGCTTCTTCTACCATTTTCTAAGTTGTTAGACTTCTTTTGTAATGGGGTGTGCATGCAATTTGGTTGCTTATGGCTCTGTATGTAACATGCAGTCAGAAATCGGATGAAAAGTGTTAAGAATATTCAAAAGATTACCAAGGCAATGAAGATGGTGGCAGCATCTAAGCTACGAGCAGTTCAGGTCAGAACTGAAAATTCACGTGGCTTGTGGCAACCCTTCACGGCACTCCTTGGGGATGCCCCTAGTACGTGTTCTCTCATCCAATCTTATAATAATCTGATGCTTATAAAAACAATCAATTTGTAGTATAGTCTCTTTCTGATGCAGCTCTTATCGGAATACAAATATGCTTTCTACTTGCCAGATTTTTAATGACCTTTTTAGCAGATAAGTTAGGTCTCTAGTGTGAAACAAAATGCAATAAAAGTCATAAAGGCATTGCAGCTTTGCCATTTATTCACAGTAAATGCATCTGTAATACTATTTGTAAAGCCATTTTTGTGTGGTAACCCTAATGACATGCAATAGCACTTGTCTCATCTTTAACGAATTGACATATTCCGGTCCCAATTCTTAAATGAAAAGGATTTGCTACGTGATTATTCAGGCGGGAATTTGATATAAATTTCCTAAAGGAAACCTTTAAAATGTTCTATGTTTAATTGGATCCAGTTGGCTCTGGCGTGGCTTTGGTTGGTGTTAGAATATAAAAATATTATCCTCACACCTCACCACAGTTTCTGAGTTTTGAGAAGGGACTTTAATATGGTATGAGTGCAATCCAACTTCAATTCCCACCATACGTACATTTAAAAAAAAACATATTATAAAAATAATATCACTGCCCAAAAAGCTCATGTTTCGGCCCATAAAAAGACGCTCGACTTGTGAGGACGTGTTAAAATATAAAACTATTACACTCAACCCTCCTCACAAGTTCAATGTTTTGGTATAGTGAAAGGACTTTAATAGTTGGAATTTGTGTTATCCGCTGGATGGTAGTGAGACACTGAGAACTTTAAATTTTGTGTTCTAAGCTGGAATTGCTTATTGGAGCTGCAAAATTGGTAAAGAGTAGAGCATCAATGCAGATGGCACAGTGAGGTGCTTTTTCTGTTCCTAGAAAAAGAATCTAGCGAAGTTCAAAGCCTGAGAGCAACATGCATTGTGTTGCATTTTAAACATATAAATCTAATAATTTTGGTGAGTCTGATGATTAAATATTGAGAAGTTTAAAAAGTAAAAGACGTTTGAAAAAACATAAATAAAGGTCGTGAGTGCTTGCATCTTGTAGGTCGAGCCATGGGAGGCGAAAAGTTGACAGTGAAGGCAATGGAGGCGATGAAAAGGATAACTAGCCATCACTTTGAGAATGAGGGGAAGGATAATATGAATCAATGATATTATGTAAATGGATGATTATGGGTATGATAATCTTTAGCGCCACCTGTTACTGTAGCTAATTGGTAACCAATGAAAGGAAGTTTTTGCAGGCAAAACCTAGTAACACTGGGTGTTGCAAAGAAATAGTTGCAAGATAAGGGTGAATTTGTAATTTCATAAAAGTACAAGGATATATATGTTATATTATTCCATGACTAGTAGTTATTATGGTATGTATAACAACATGCTTATTCTTTGTTCTTTGGCCGTCCACATACAAATTTCGCAACAACTCCAATTTGATATAGAGTCAGTCCAGGTCTGTTCTAAGGAGAACCCAGGGCATCTGACTTGTACCTTTACTTTTCTAAGCTCTGATTTAAATATTGGTCGAGTCAGCCGAGATATCATCCGATACCTCCTTTTTTTTGCTGCCGATGCGATATGAAAAAAACGTTTGCCATATCGTTTGCAGCAAAAAACGGCCGATATTTGAAATATTGGCCGATAAGTCGCCCGATGTTGTCTGATAAATCGCCTGATATATTGCCCGATATGAAATAACTTATTTATTACATGACTGCGTGCAAATGTACGTTATTTTTTACTGTCTTTGCTTGCATATGACATCATTTTTATTAGGTAGATGATATTTATGACACTAAACCAACTTTTAATTATCAATATTTAATATATATTGTGTCTGATATGAATGCCCGATATGCGTGCGTATCCCCGATATCCGATATGAAAAACCCCCATCTGATACAAACCCGATGTCCAATATTTAGAACCTTGTTTCTAAGACTACTATTGTCTGGATTGTGCTAATTCTAAGGACTTTGATCAAATATTCCTTTTTTCCCAAAGGATTTGGTGGATATGACTTCCATGTTTTTAGTGCGGCAGATTTAAATAGTCTGCTTCTGATAAATGCTGATGGGCATGCATAAACTAGAGTCCTGAATTTAATCATCTTAATCAGAATTTCCTTCTTGAGCACAGTGCCTGGTATTGGGAGGAATATTCTAGTAATGCTTCAAGTTCCCACAGCAATGATGACATCAGAAGCAACAAGAAAATTTGATTTGTTGAAACCTTAAATGCATCTCTAAAGCTATTCTTTTGCTGTCATAGTCACATGTATTTTGTTGCAGAGGTGGTTGTTTTTTTTGTTTCAGGTTTGAATCAAAGAATCCTTTTGCTCCAGGGATCATGTTTTTGCAGCTATTATATTTTCAATTCAGGGTATTTGGTTTATGCTCTATTCCAGGTTATATTGTCGTTAGTGAAAGAAAGCTTTCTTGTCAAATTGGCTGAGTTGAAATATTTGGATTCAACCAAAAGAAAGGGGGCTTCATGTTGGGTCAGGAGTTTAGAAGGAATCCTTTGCAAATGTTATACACTGATGTTTTGTATGAATCATAAAGAGCATTAAATTGTCAACTTGAAATAAATGGTGGGGAGTAAAATAAGTACTTGAAATGTATGATTAACTCTGCCTAGCATCTTTGTGTTTAAGATTTTTTTTTTGAGTCTAATGAAAGATGGTGATGCCCTCCTTATCCCAAAATCAAACAACTGGGTGCTAAATCTGCAGAAAAGTCAATCATCCTCCAAATCTCTCTGAGAGGCAACTATGGTTGTTGAGGAAGAAGTTCTCTTCACCTTTGCTTAAGTTCTGTGAGATGGGTTGCCACTGGATCATGAAAGTATTCTTTGTTTTAGTATTATTATAGTAATGACATATATCCCAGACCGACTAGTACTTTCCTATTAACCTTTTAGCATCTACCTGGCTATTTGAAACATCTAACTGTTCTGTCATTGTTAGTGCATAACCTAAGTTTTTCTATTTCAGATTCAATTACTTTGTTTTTTCATATCTTAAAAGACTATTTCAATTGACTAGTAGGCCTTATTTTGCTTTGGTTCCAAGTTTTTTTACTCTACTTTGTTGTCTTCTTCCTCTCCTAGGTGTTGATGTGAAGAAGAATGTTATTATTACCATTTCCTCAGACAAAGGTCTTTGTGGAGGCATTAACTCCACGTCGGTGAAAGTCAGCAAGTCTCTCTTCAAGCTGACTTCTTCTGGTACTATCTAGTTGCACAATCACACTGGTATTTTTCCCCTTTGATGAGCTTTGACTTTTTGTGTGTTTCTTGTAAGTAGGCCCTGAGAAAGAAACAAAGTACGTCATATTGGGAGAGAAAGGAAAGGTTCAACTGGTGCGTGACTCCAAGAACAGCATTGAAATGGCCATAACTGAGCTGCAGAAGAATCCTCTAAACTATACTCAGGTTAGATAATTATACAGATTTTTTTTTTAAAAGTTCACATGCAAATAAGACTTTAGCTATTCTTTGTCAAGAAATTATTTCTTTTAGATTTCTGATTGTTTTCTATAAATAATTTGTAAGGGCTAATAATGCATTTATACCTCCTGGTGGTGGAGTGCACTTGCTATCATGCAATGTTGTGTTTGATTCCATTCCCAGCCACTAGGTTGATGCGGTGTTACTTTATAATCAACCATTCTGCTCTCTTCCCTTATCCGGAGATCTAAAATATGAGCAAGTTTCAAATTAAATTAGACTAGGCATTTGATCCTTGTGCATATAGCTCATCGATCACCCTAACATTGAATTCCCTAATAATAATAATAATAATAGTTCATCGAAAGGCCGAATATGTGTCTGGCATTTGTTTTCTTACATAAGTTTATATCTATCGCGACTAGACATTATCCAATTATTATCAGTTCTACTATTCAGCTGTATTAAGCAAGTTTATTATATCGTTCTTTATGGACAGATTGTTATTTAAGTGCATTGGAGAACATGGTTTATTTCAGCTGAATAATATACCTATACTGTGTTTCCTTCTATCAATTTAACATGAGGGAAATGTTAGTAGTATTTAAGTCAATTACTAGTTATGTACAGATTGATGCTGCATGTATTTATGACAGTGGATAATCACTAAAAACATATTAAATAGATAGTGAAATTAGACAGGTCATACCCTCACCTCAGGGAGACTTTATGTGGTACTATCTAAGCATTTTAATCTTTGTTTCGAAGTAGTATTTCCTTTCTTCAGATAGTGATTGGTGTATCACCATCTACTGTATAACTCAATTGAATGTTGATGTTGGCCAGTCAAACTTTATTGGGCAATAGCTGAGATATCCAGTCACTGTTATCTAATGAACTTAATGATAAAGGAAGTAACTGGACGAGGGCTATTCTTGCAGTTTTTTTCACTAAAACAAAAGAGTTGCAATTTAAAATTATGTTCTCTTTCCATCTTTTTTATGTTTTATATATTTGTTTTATATTATTATTATTATTATTATTATTATTGCAGATCCAAATGTGTGGGATAAAATTTTTGTCGTTTTTGTTGTTTTACTATTATTCTACTCCTCCTCCTCCTCCTCCTTCTATGACGTTGATGATGATTATGACAATAAGTTGTCTTTTGGGTACTATGGTACATTAATAATTGTAAGGTACACTAGTAATCATTAACATTTTCTTAGACTAGATGCTGCAGGGATAAAAGTATATACGGTATTCTGCTTTCTAGGTATTTCTCATCGAATAATGTCTCTCATTTGTTCCCAGGCCATCTACGCAGCGTGGATACTTGTATCCTGAAGTTGTACCCATGTCAGACATGTTGACACACGTGCTGGACACTAACACTTCTTGGACGCTCCTTGGAGATGTGGCAAACACTTACCAAACATGTTATCAATTATATAGTATACTTTTTAATTTGGGTCACTTGTTGAACACTTCTGGACACGTCCTACGTTTTTCATGTTCCTTTTCGTTCACATTATATGTTTTGAATGCTTTATTTACCTTTATTTATATGATAAATACTTTAATTTAGTGGTATTAAGTTAAAAAAACTATGATAAGTTTAGATTCTTTTAGGTATAAGAAGTGAAATCTTGAGATACTCTATAGAGAACTAAAGCCACTTTCAAAGTCAAAAAAATAGATGACAGGTTAAAATTTTAGCATACATGTAACATGGTAGGTTATTACATACGATAAATGTGTGTGGACTTTTGAGATGCACAAATATGTCTATATATGTGTATATGTACTCCAACACGCGCGCGCGCCAACACACGCGCGCATAAATCCTAGTGTAATGCCACCATATCTCCGTTGTACCTGTTGAGAAATTGCTATGTTGTGTCCTGTCCAGGTGGTTATCATGATTAAATTAATAATTTCTCACTAATTTATGTTTTGACGAAATTGCCATCAAGTAGAAACCAACCAATCATCCCGTGCACCTTTCCTTTCTAATATTGGGAGCAGAAGATAAAGTTGTGAGGAAAGGAGGAGATGGAAGGAAGGAAAAGGCAATCTGATGGGATCTGGAAATAATGGGAAAACCAATGTATGTTGCACGGACGTTGAAATGGCCATGACATGTCATGACATAGTCACACGCAACAATTTCTATAAAGTACATAGGAAATACAAGCATTGTGTTTGATACATGTGTATGAAATATGTGTTCACGTGTCTGACATGACATGACTTGACATTTGAAGTGTGTGTTACCTAGGAGGAAACCAATAAAGATTTTGAGGAAAAAAGAAAATGGTTTAGGTTTCTTATAACGAGGAAAGGTGGAAGATTAGTTTAGGGGGTTTGTCATTAGTAGATATGATTTGAGAAAAAGAAGGGTTCAAGGTTCTTATAAAAAATGAAGACCCAAGATGATAGTGAGAAAGTTGGATGTTCCACAGGGTTCAAGAGTTTTATGGCTTAAAGATGATTGATTGTTTTTATGGGTTAATGGTGATAAGCTGAGTGTTAATGGTCCAAACATGTGGAATTTTTTAGGTTAATGCAACAGTCTTTCTGGTGTTAAAATTACCAAAATCTCTAGGCCCATTTCTGAAAATTTTCTGCCAAATATACGGACAACTTATCTTCAAGTTTTTATATCTTCCATCTACATTATATTTGGCCTACTGCTTCAACGACGTCAGGGCTTTTTTCATATGAATGTCCCTGTGAAGAGTTGCGAAATATGAATCATTTTGGTTGCTATGCACTCTAGTTTCAAAGTTCTTTATTTTGTATAACCAGTGTTCTAAAAATCTGTTTCATTATTCGTGCGGTCCAATACTGAATAATGATTAATCAGATTAATTGGAGATTAATTAGGGATTAATCATTTTTGAAAATTTTAATATATTTAATTATATTTATACACAACTACATATGAATATATATAATTAATTATTGAAAATACCTAAATATTATACAAGACAATATGTAGATGTGAAGTCATAAACCATGATATGATGAACAAGACAATATGAATAAATAGTAAAAAAAATCACATTAGTAATCTAAGATTTCAAATTTGCAATATAAATATAAATCAAAGAATTTACTTGCAAAATAAGATAAATAAAAAAATAGTCAATTATCAATCAAAATAATGAGCTTTAAAGAATGATGGAGAAAGATTGTTAAATAAGTTAATTAAAAAATAATCAAAAATAATAAAACATAAGTATCACTTTATGCAAAATATACAATAATAAAATATCATAATTCATTTACTATTTAATAAATAACAGTTCATCTACTATTTAATAAAAGATTATTATTAAATCATCAACATCACAACATAAACTAATTAACGATCCAACACACACAAAGTGAGAAGTTTTTCAAATAAAAAACATATGAAATACCTAAATGATTAATCGGGGATTAATCGGATTAAATGCACATTAATCGGGGATTAATTGGAGATTAATCGTTTTGGACCCGATTAATCGCTCGAGCGCATAATCAGAGCGATTAATGTAATATTAAGCGGGCTGCCACTGAATAGGATTAATCGGCCGATTAGTCGGCCGATTAATCCGATTTTTAGAACAATGTGTATAACTTTTATTGTTTCCCATTCCTGGTGTAACTCCAGTCAGTAAAATTTTTTCACGCTAGTGTTGTTTCTTTTAATTCATCTGGGTGCTAATATCATGCTTGTGCATTTTGTTGATAATCATCAGTTTGTGGCCTTGGGGCCTAAGAATTTATGCAGAAATATAGATTAGACACTGACACATATTAATGACATTGCAGTATATAAATGTATACTATTATTGTGTATGATTATAGTTGCTGCACCCTCTAATTTCTTTCATCTTATTATCTTGTCTTTTGCTTGTATATCAGGTTTCTGTGCTTGCTGATGATATCCTGAAGAATGTTGAATATGATGCACTGAGGATTGTTTACAACAAATTCCATTCAGTTGTCTCATTCATTCCAACAGTTTCAACTATACTATCTCCGGAGGTGCTTATAGATTCTATTCTTTTGGGCTCGAATTATCTTGCGTCAGCTATATCTAATGAGAAAATTAGATTTTACCTAGATGTTATATTCCTCAGGTGGTGGAGAGAGAGTCTGAATCTGGGGGGAAACTTGGTGATCTGGATTCCTATGAGATAGAAGGAGGTGAAACAAAAGCAGAAGTGCTTCAGAATCTTGCAGAGTTCCAGTTTTCCTGTGTATGTCTGTTCTCCAACTCAAGCATAGTTGTCATTTAATAAAATGCGTTATTTAACAGATCAAATGTCGAAAAACGTGTCATGTAGCTGATCCCAAATATCTGGATTAAGGGCTTCATTAATAGTGTGATTTTTCCCTGTGATTTTTCCCTGTTTACTATTATTCTGTTATTTATATTGTCGTTATATTATGTACCAAATAACACACCATGATGCCATCATCTTCAAAACTTCCACATCTAATTAGTTTTTACTGGCATTGAATTATACTAGTTGGAAACACTATGGAGTGATTGAAATTTTTTTCCCACCTCTTAGTCTTGGTTCAATTTCTCTATAGAACACAATGTCTGGAACATGACTTTCCATCAAATCTAGATTGCCAAGTAGTGGGTAGGAGGCTACCTGTTTGTCACTCAGTTATGCACTCAAAACAAGACATGAGTCACATACATTAGCCCAAAATTCTTCTAGACCAGGGGAAACAACTTAAGGCAGAAAAAAAAGAATATAAGACTAGTTGTTGGTCTGTTAACAATATGCAGGTGAGAATAAATTTCATAAAGTTTTGTGAATTACGTATGACATGAAAATACACTACTTCACTACTTGCTTCTGATTTCTTATGTCTTTGGACACTTTATGTTGGTTTGTAGGTTATGTTCAATGCTGTCCTAGAGAATGCATGCAGTGAACTCGGAGCAAGGATGTCAGCCATGGACAGCTCCAGCAGAAATGCTGGTGAAATGCTTGATCGCCTCACCCTCACCTATAACAGGTCCGTGTCATCCTCTTCCTCCCAAAACCGATGCATCTTCATGATTTGTTATGCTCTCTCGCAAAATTGCTGACACGTCTCTGCAATTTGTTACTGCAGGACTCGTCAAGCTTCGATTACCACAGAGCTGACCGAGATCATATCGGGTGCCTCTGCTCTCACTGGTTAGAGTCACTGTTGGGCTGCCCACTTTTGGCCTATTGCCTGCGTTGTCTCTTTCAAGAAAGGTTTTTTTTTTTGTATCGAGAACTGCAATAATTTCCTTCGGGATATAACAGTCCTGAAATAGCATTGATACTTGCTTTCAATTGTTCTTCCTTTCTGAAACAGAACCTTTCTGACTTGAATAAGTTTTGCTCAATTTGTCTGCGTTCTGTTAGTAGCATGCCATTTTAGGCACATTGCTGCTTATTTGTATGTTACTCCTGTATCTCTTGTTGAAATTGCTCAGGCCTTCAGCCCTTTCTCGAGTATTTGCACCGGAGATGTGTGACAATCTGGAGATCATTGCTCATACAGAGAATTCGTGTATTTATACTGTATGCTGATGATAATTTGAGTGTGTGCTCTTTTTGTAATAAATAGTGCATTCACACTGTTGGCATGCCTAAAGCCTCATCTATATTTTTTTCCTCTTTTTTTCTTCTTTAATTTTTTTTTTCTTTTGAAGACAATCGGTTCCCTGCCTTCATGCTACTTATTCAGAAAGGGATTAATGCAGAATATTTTTGAGAAAATTTTGTGATGAACAAAAGCGAGCAATTTGCAAACCTATGTAACAGAATTATGCAACTGTTGTTATTGCCTTTTACCGTACATTTGTATCTACACGACATGTACTCAAACTCTCTTCTCTTCAAAATCTACAATTTACCATCAAATTAATTAAATTAATCAAAACACCCTTGAACATAAAAGAAAAAAGAACAAAAATTATTTTTAAAAAAAAAAGTTCGCACTCCTAACAAAAAAAAAAAAAAAAAAAAAAAACGGAACTTTCATGATATCATGCACGGTGATCATCCTGGTCCTCCCTCTTCAAGTCTGAAGGTGGGAGGAAACAGTCAATGGTGAGCCCCCAGAGATTGAAATCAACCTCCTCAATCGTCCACTGCTCCTCCAGCTTCCTCTTGTGGTTGATCGACCCTTCGCCGTATCTGAAGAGCGTCACCGCCGTCTTCCCCCCGTGGGCAATGTTGATCCCGTCGACGTGCTTGTAATCCTTGACCACCGACTCCATGCTCGTCTCCCAGAATATGCTCTCCCCTCGCCGCCCGGCCTTCATCCGCAGGAGGTGGGAGTCCTCCAGCTGCATGAGCAGCCCCGTGCGCTGGCTGAAGTACCCCCACATCGTGTGGTGGATGATGTCGAAGCTCGGGGCGCTGCGGGCCTTGAGAGTCGCCGCGTTCGCCTCCTTCTTCAGGATGAAGCACTCCTCTCCGCTGATTATCTTCTCGCCGATGCAGGTCGCGTCGGAAAACATGTTCGCCGTCGCTCTCGGGTCCAAACCCTAACAGTACAACATTAACAAAGTTAAATGGAGAGCTCGAGCAACACTGATAAATTGCACGCTTTGTTTTACCTGCAGTGACCGCCGCAATGGCCTCGGCGGGCCTCGGGAAGCATGAGACTGCTCGGATGCCGACTGCCTCCATGCAACCTTGCCGTCGCTTCCTGCGCTCATCTTGCAGCCGGCCATGATGAGCTCGAAGAACCAGAGATCGGGAGTCTTCTGCCAGAGCACGAACCCTCCGATCTCGCCCTGACCGCTGGCCGCCACGCTTTGGTCGCCCATGTGGAACTCCGACGCGCTCATCTTCACCTTCCCTATCGCGTACATGCTGCGTATCGACGTCAGTGCAGACTGCCCGCCGGTGGCAGCGATGTACTGCTGGAGGATGTATTTGGCGGTCGAAGCTTGCTGGTAAATAAATTATCAGAAATTGTTTTTTTACAACCTTTGTTTTCAAACAAAGTTGGTCATGGAAGAAACTGATTTTTGTTGCTAGATTTTTTTTTCCCTTCATAAAATGGTGATCATAAAGAGCTCTTCATGTGTATCGGTGTACACAATAAGTCATTTGAAATTTGTAAAATAAAAAATTATGTCTCAAATTACAAATTACAAATTTAAATATGTCCTGTAAATTGATAAAACCATTGGTAAAATGCATTTGCGTGGAGAGAATTTCATAGAAATGTTGGGTGGAAGGGCTTACAATGGAGCCCCGGATGGACTTGCTGAAGGCCTGGTCGAAAGGGACCGGGCAGGGGATGAGGGGGGAGCCGACGACGTTGAGCAGGAGCTGCAGCTCGGCGTTCTTGCCGGCGGGGGACGGGCCCTCGGTGGCCTTGTCGAAGGCCTGGGCCTTGAGCCACGCCCGCATGTTCTGCCACCTGGCGGCGGCCGTCCCCCCAATGCTGGCCAGCATCTCGTCGGGGATGGGGACCTCGAGGACGGTGTCGAGGCCGTCTTCGCGGTCGAGGTTCGGGCACAGCTTTCTCATTGAAGGAATTGTGTGCGCGCGAGGGAGAGAGAGAGAGAGGGGGAGAAGCTAGGCGTCTTTCTCTCAGGAAGAAGAGGGGGCTACCTTCCCTGCAGCAAATGCTTCACTGACTGGTTGTGGGTTTGGATTTGGTTGCACATCAAGAATCAAAAATCAAGAAGAAGAAAGAAGAAAGAGAGAGAGAGAAGAAATTGGAAAATCAGAAAAATTTTGGTGAATAATTTGTTCTTGTGGGATGCATGGTTTGTTTGTATGATGGGCATATGTGATGAGTCCTTGGTTCATGGAAGGCATCGACACGCAAAAGGTGGCTATCTTTGCGGGGATCAAAATAAGGCTAGAGTTTGCATGGAAATTCTTTAGGGGTTGACCTGTGCTTGTTTTTTTTTTTTTTTTAATTGAAATTGTTTTAAATCCCCAAAACTCAACTAATTTATAGGATTTCTAATTTCCTTGTTTGTTGCTTAGTTTCTACGACCTTTTCGATGAGACTATTTGGCACAGAAAGGGGCCGGAGGAAACCTGACAAGTGTCAAATTTCAAGTTTTTTTTTTTTTTTTCAAAGGCAGGTCCGATAGTTATTCTAGGGTTTTCATTGCCCAAGTAATTTGGTTCTGAGGATACTTGGATATGAAAACTCCATTGAAATTATAAAATATCATTAACCAGAGAGAGAGAGAGAGCTATGTTTCATTAAGAGCATGTTTGTTTGCAGTCACCCAAAATCATGAATTCTGACCACGTCAGAGTTTTCTTCTGAATTTTGGGTTTAGATTTAGCCCAAGCTTCCAACAACAACTTTCACAAGGAGCCTTTTCTCGCTATATAAAGATCACCCAAGATCAGCCACTACAATCTTGATCAAGCGAAGAGAGCAAAAATTATCTGACCTAAAATTACTACATAAAATATATATAAGTAAAAATGCACACAACAGTAGGTAATAATTTGCTGATTGTCAATATCATTCCCTACTTTTCACTGACATGTTCTCTGGACGAAAGATATGTCCTCATGGAGTCTTCTGAATACTTGAATCTGCTGCAAGATTCTAAAAGAACCTCCTCCTCCTTTCTGCCAAAAATTCCACACATCATATGATGGAACCAATCTGTAAATTAGCTTGTAGGGGTTTTGATTTGTTTATTGATTTTTTTTTCATGAACAAGCTTCTTGCTTTTTATTGATCAGCCATTTTCAAGTTGTAATGTCCAACAAGTGAGATGAAACTTTCAGAAGCATTTTCCTTTCAGGTAGCTTGCTAGCTAGCTTTTCATCCATCAGGGCAAAGAGAATTTGTAGCACATAATCTTCAAACCAACTTTAGGACAGCTACTGACCATAGATAATAATGTACAAATTTCTTTCCAGCACCAACCATGCATCCTGTTCTTCCATGAGAAATTAGCAAAAATACTATCAATCTCTCTGATAATTGATTGACAAAGCCAACAAGAGAGAAGAGAATGTTGACAAGGACAGATTGACAAGCTCAATTATTCTTGTAAAAGAAAGAGAGTTAGATATCCAACCATCAACCTTGGATCTTAACTTGTCAATGAGAGGTAAATGGATGACAACCCAAGACAGGTGCCAAGTAAATTCAACTTTTAAGTTGACACATTTCTTCCTCTTTTCTGACAACCTACACTAAAGAACAACTTGCTCTTCTCTTAGTTTATTTATTGCTACCAAAGAAGTTCTGTCAGCTTTGCAAGAAACCAACACATCATCAGTAAATTTTAAGTGAGATAAATCAAAATTTTTTCTTCTTTTTTTTTTCTTTTGTTGAGGGAAATAGAGGGACTTTTGTCTGATTTCTCCATTGCTTTGGCAAAAACCGATGGTGAAACATCGATCAGCACTAATTTTTTTTTTTGGAGTAGAGACATGCTCTTATGCAGTGTGTCCATTGGATAGAAATTTCATGCAATCTTGCACGGTAGACAAAATCTCTGTTTACAGATTAAAAAACCTTTCGAAAATCAATCTTGAAGCACACTCTTTTTCTAGTTTTCTTCTTGAATTTTAACTAGCTTATGAGCTTGCAAAGCCAGTCATTGATGCATCCCTCCTTTAAGAATGCTTCTGATTTGCAATAACTTGAACCTTTTTCAATCTATTACTAAGCATTTTAGTAATAACTTTATAGAGAACATTGCAGCAAAAAATAAGTTTATAATCAGATAAAAGAACTAGCATTCGATGATTTTGGAACCAAGGCAAGAAAGTTATGATTCATCTCCATTAGTGAACTTCCTTTATATAAAAAAAATCACATTGCACGACCACATCATCCTTTAGCAAAGACCAATTTCTTTAGAAGAATGTTGCATTGTAGCCATTAGGTTCAGGACTCTCGTCAAGACTCGTAAGCATATAACATGCCTAGTTGTGAGTAATGCTATTTTGACTAAGCTTTCTGACTCGAATTTGACTCAGATCTCAGCCACGCGTGGGTCTATATATAATTCACGGGAGCGAGGCCCATAACTCCTACTCTTGAGTTAGGTTTCAGCTAGTAACTTTGAGTTAGAAAAGCATTATTCTGAATGTTATTCCTTGAATTCTGGTACTCACATTCAAAGCTACATGAAAAGAATTTGGTGTTGTCATCATCAACTGTAGTTAAGATTCCTACCTCTTCTGCCTCAACTGCATCTCTTCCATGTCCATCTCATGCTCAATCTTTAGCTTGATATTAGATTCTAACAAACGTTTAGAGCTTATTAAGGTTTCTGATTAAGCTTAGTATCAAGCTTAATAGAGAGCTGGTCCCTTGAACCCTATCTGCCTAGACCTCTTGAATAACATCCTGACAGTGAAATGAAATGAATCCCTCGCAGTGTTTTATAAGTATGGAATGTTTCGTTAAGAGCTTATTAATGAAACGCGGGAGACCTTACTGGTTCTCCGTTTACTCTCGAAAAATGAATCCCTTGTAGTGCATCCAGTAATTGAAAATTCTAGAAGGATTTGAGCTTGAGTTTGTACAGAATGATCACCAGTGAAGTGTTAATATACTTAACACAGAATTCATATAGTAAGGATAACTGATTGTCGTAGCACAGAGCTTTATATATCCAGCTTACCAAAATCCCTAGCATGACCATGACCATGAGAAGTACCCATGTTATCTCTAGTATTCCTCTTGGGGCCTGTAGCTGTGTTTTTCTCCTAGCATTTATTTGTTGTCTTTTACCATTTCACTGTCAGGAGATTTTTTTTTTCAATTAACGATTTTAACACAAAAAATCACTTGGATTCAGTTATGATCATCAAATTCATCCATTATCATTTTCCTGGATTTTTTTTTGATTTTTTTTTCTAGGACTTTAAGACCTGAACTAAGACTTCGACTTTTTAGTTGGATTTGACTAGGAGTTGGTTTTCGTTTGAGCCATTTGGATCAGGACAATTTTGTAGGATTTTATTCATTATTCAAATCTACTGCTAACTAGTTTTGAATGAAATAATATTTCATATTGAATACAAATGTAATTATTATTAGTTATTTCCGTTATTAGTGAGTTTATTGTTAATAAGGGTTTTTTTTTTCCCATATCAACTCTTGAAATCTTTTTTAATTTCATATTTACCCCAAATCTTTTTATTTCCATTGCAACACCTGAGATTTTATATATGAGATTTAAAAAAAAAAAAAATCTGCCCTTAATCACTATGTTTATATTTTAAAGATTCTTGGAATATTTTTTTTAAACTTCAGATGTGATATAATCCTATCTAAATTGATCAAAATACCCCTTCATCTCTTTTCATTCTTTTTTCTTTTTCACCAAACTCATTCCTCCCCCATTAAACTCTAACACTTACTAACTCTCAACCCCAATTACTCCCAGTAGCTTTTTCCCTTACCTGATCCCTCTGCCCTCTCCCTCCCTAATTCCAACTTTCCAATAATGATTAGGGTTTCTTGTAATGGGAAGAGAAGAGAGAGAGTGTGTGTAAGAGAAAGCATGAGAGAATGAGAGTAAAAGTCGTTCATTTTTCCTGAGGGTACTGGTATATTCTGATCATCTCACTGTTAAAACTAAACAACAACTAACGTAAGATTTTTTTTCTTTTTATCCCACTTAAAAGATTTGGAATGTTAAATGAAAATATAAAGATTTAGGGGGTGAATATAAAATTAGCAAAGATTTCAAGTGTTCGATACTAAAAAGACCCCTCTTGAAATTGAATAATAATAACTAAAGAGTTAACTATTAATTTTATAATTAAATGATATTATACAAACAAGATATATTATATAATATGTATAGTTAAATAATATTGTATAAAAAAATCAGAAATAACACAGTAATTACCAATAGAATATATATTTAGCACAACCAAAGATTAATTAAAATAACAAATGTTCAAATTATTAATAATGACACGACACTATTTGTATTTTATTTTATGTATATGCATGGCCAAAATTAAGTTAATATTG
This sequence comes from Agave tequilana, assembly GCA_038442645.1. NCBI lineage: Eukaryota > Viridiplantae > Streptophyta > Magnoliopsida > Asparagales > Asparagaceae > Agave > Agave tequilana. The sequence continues at coordinate 75,656 of JAVJIF010008654.1, forward strand.
CTAAAGTTGCAGTAATTAATTAGATTTTCCACAAAATTGTTTTTAATATTTCATAATGAAAGATAAATAATTAGTTAATATCCCTTAAATTAATTAATTAACCATAATTATTGATTAAATAATTAAGTACTATTTATTTAATATTTATTATTAAAAGCTAATAATAATTACTGAGTTAAAAACAACCCTTTATTAAATTAATATAAAAATTAATGCCTGATTCCTGTTTAAAAATGAGAGATTTCTTTTGTACCACAAAATATGAAAATCAAACAAAGAGATGAAGGACAACTAAGGCATCTACTTATATATAAGCTTGAATACTCAATATGAAATCAAATTTCTTCAGGAATCAACATAATGGTCCCAAGTCTCTGAGAAAAATATTTCTAACTTGCTATAAATGTCTGATTCTTTTTGGAAACAAAATAATGCAGGAAAAGTTTGAATAATTAAAGTATTCAACTCCTTTACACAACCTGTGACAAATTATTTACTAAAAAAATTATTTATATTCACGACAACAATAATGATAACTGATCTCACCCCTATCATCTCAATATTCCTCAACCTAAGAGGAAATAGAGATACCGTGATTTGGAATAAAAACATGTTGCATACTCAACAACTGCAACAGTGATCTACAAAGAGACCAAGAATCAAAAGAATGGTGATAAATCTCTTGATCACACAATAAGAGCTATTCCAAAGAACTCATCAATTCTTGGAAACTGAAAACAAGCCAATCAGCTTTTGCCGCGACTGCTTCTCGCAGCTGAACCCCTCCGTAGCAGATAAATAGATCAGCGCCACCTGGTTGCCGAGCCTGTCAAATCAAATGGCGGAAAAAATAATAGTAAGAGATAACATGGTTCTATGAATAACTGCTCCTTTCTGGAAACCTAATATTCAAATACCGTATAATGAGATTTAATCATAACATTTAAAATGAAAACTATTTTGCGTCAGATAGAAAATGGGTAGTGAAATTGACTGCAATCAGATACCCTGACATCAAGACGCACACAGACCGCGTTGAACTCAACTGAGTCTCGGATTTATTGAGAGGCAGTGAGCTGTATAACACAGAATGATCATCTCCCTTTTCGTTTTTCCATGAACGCAAAGGCATATGCAGACACCTAATCAGACTCGTGCATGTGTTTGTGTATATGTGTATGCGTGAGCACACAGGAATGTAAAATAGAAAGACGATAAAGTATCAATGCTAATCTTCACAGCTCCAAAAACTCCCTACAGAATTCTTATTAAACACTATAGAATTCTTATTAAACACTATTATCACAAGATATAGTCAAGATCAAAAGTCTTTAATCTCATGATGGGTTAGCATATACCATGTATCCACGTTCATGGCAATAACATATGATTATGTATATTGGCAAAATATGATGCAATCAACTTTATTGAGTACAACTTTTTTGCCAGGAGAGACTTCCCTCCATGGTTTTTATGTATTACATAATGAAACATATAGCATAATTATGTTGAAGTTAATTTAGGGAGCATACAACATACTTAATGGGCGATCTGTAGTAAATTCTTATTTGCAGTCATTTAGAGCTGGATGGGGATTAGGCATTTCTGCGCAATTTCCTATATTCATGTGGGACCAACCATCAAGTGATTTATGACAAGTATGAAGATTGTCTGTGTGACATCAGAGAACCAAAATTAGGCGGGTCTCAAAACATCAAATTATGCAAAACAGTAACCAAGCTCTTTTGGGCAATTCATGTCTCCGAAAATCTATCAGTGAGGAGCATTCATCACAAATATGGAGCTATCCTGCAGGACAATGAAACAAATTATGGACACCCACATGGAGAACATTAAGGAAGGCCACACTACAACCAAGATCAATTTATCTTGGTCGAAATGGAAGAGATGTGGACTTCATAGGAAACAGTTGACTAAGAGAGAGATGGCCGCAGCTTTACCCATTAACTATTAATTTTTAATAAATGTACAGTGGTATTTGGCAAAGGTGTGCATAAGAGATGTAGGAGATGGCTTCGAAGCCTTCGTATTCGTGAGATGAAAGAGGCTAGGATGCCTTTCAGTTATCTTGGAGTCTTGACCAGTGGTAGTCAAGTTTGTTTAAGGACTGAGCACATTATTGATAGGGTGCGAAAGAAGACTGCTGCTTGGAAGGCTAAGACATTTTCCTTTGTAGGTAGGGTAATATTACTTAAATCGGTTTTACAATCTTTGCCAACTTTTGTGTTATCAATGGGATGGTTTCCCAAAACGATTCTACAGAACTGGAACAAAAATTTCACAGATTCTTGTGGAAAGCTAAAGTTAATGGTGGACTTGGTTGGAAGTATGATCTGAAACCTCGGAATTGAAATCGAAATCAGCCATCAATTTTAGTATCGGAATTAGTCATATCGGCCATTTCATAGTGATGATCTCAGTCTCAGCCAATTTTTTTTAAATAATTAGTAATGTTTAAGAAAGAGTTTAGATAATTGTACCATTTTGACATACTTTTTTAGAATAATTGACATATTTATTTATTACAATCCATTCAAAGAAAATTTTAATAAAATAAATATGTATAGCAAACTTAAGATTTTATGGGGTTATTGGGTAGTAAATGTGGATTTTATTAAGGTTATATTGAAATGAGTTATTGGGTTTTGGCTGGCTCAGCTCAAAACCTAAGATTAGAAGAAGAGATACATACGGTTTTCTTTCTTTCTTCTTCTCCAATAAATTCACAAGAAGATTCAAAAGGAAAAAAATGTTAGATAATTGAAACGAAAAAAAAAAAAAAAAGATTTATTTAGATTACAATTAAGAAGAGTTCTAATAAGAAGAGAGTTCTTAAAATTAATATAACATGTTTTTCATCAGAAAAGCTTTTTTTGTAAATTCTCAAAAAAAAAAAAAATCTTTTATTGAGAAAAAAGAATAATTGTTTAGATTGTGATTTAAAAGAGTTCTAACAAGATGAGAGTTCTCAAAATTAATAAGAAAAACATCACATCAGAAGAGTTTCACAAAATATTCCAGCTAAGGAAAAAAAGAAGTGAAGAAAAAAATTAGTAATTTAAACTACAATTTAGAAGATTTTTAACAAAAAGAGAGTTCTCAAAATTAATAAGAAAAAATTTCTTAACAGTAATTCTCTTTAAAATAAATTATCAATATTGAATAAATCTATTTCTTCTAAAAAGTAGATTCTTTTCCAATTAAAAGCACATCCCAAAAAGAAAAAAATAAAATAAAAATCGGATCACGAAGATTTGTTGCAGATAGGTCGCTCATGTTATTTGGGGGGAAAAAATGAAAGGCAAGATGTATTTCTTCAAATCTCAGCCCTCTATATACAGCGGCCGATTGAGATTAGAAGTAGTGGTCTCTCCACTGCCTTTTGGTAGTTGAGAGGATCCAAATTCCCTCCGGATATATCTCTCTTTGTTCGTTCTCTCTCTCTCTCTCTCTCTCTCTCTCTCTCTCTCTCCCCCCCAATCTCCACATTCTCTCCCCCCCAATCTCTCTCTCTCTCTCTCTCTCTCTCTCTCTCTCCCCCTGCGCCCTTTCTGTCTCCCTCTGATCTCTCTCCCCGAAAGTGCCACTCTTTTTCTCTCCATGCGCCTCTTCTCTTTATCTCTCTCTTCTCTCTCTCATACATCAGCGCACACAGAAGAAAATCGGTCGCTATTGATCACGTGTTAAGCCTTGAACAGTATTGGCCAATACTGTTCCAGTATTGGCGATTCCAAAGCGATTTCAGCAGTTCTCAGTAACTCGCTCCGAATCCATATCGTTGTTTGCTGATTTTCATACGTTTTGGCCGATAAATAGCAGAATCGGCCGATATTTCAAAACCATGGTTGGAAGAAGTTTGATCATATGCATCATGCTTTGATGGAAAAGCAAGCTGTTAAAGCGAAACAGTAGATTAGGCCCAGTCTTGTTAAGCACAAGTATGGGAGATTACGCTTGGACCATCAAGAAGATATTAGGGTGCAACTGGGACAGCTGTTTGTCAAATTGTCTTCACAATAGGATATAGCCTTCAGCGAAGGACTGGCTCACAGAGTTCTATTATGGTTCTCCCCATGATCCATGGCTGAATACTATGCCCCTGGCCAATAGACCTTCTATGTCTGCTCTGGATGGAATTGGTGAAACTAAACATGCTGTCTCTTTGGTAAGAACAGATGCCTGAATGTTACTAAATTGAAGCAGATTTTTTTCCTGAGGACCAGGTTAGCAAAATTCAGCTAATGGCTATGCTGAGAAAAGTCGATGATTTCTTTCTGTGGTGAGATAATCCTTTAGGTGCTGACCCCATAAGCAAGGCACATAGTTATTTGGTACAAAGTGAGGGATCAGATTGGTCTGTGGTTTATGATATGGGATGGAGTTGGTTGTGGAAATTGCCTGTCTCCTTGCATTCAGACTTGTTATGGAAGGTGGGTCATGGTACAATGCATAGAGGTTTGTTTCTCAGGGAGGAATGAATTTGGTATAACTTTCCCATAATGTCATTCAGCTATTGAGGATCAGGATGATTTACCTGTTAATTGTTTTAGAATATCACAAGAAATTTGGATAGAAACGCTTTCGATCTTGGATCTCCCTTATCAAAATATCCCACAATTATCATATTTTGGTCATCTCTGAACTGGTGACTGGCTTGGACGGCTTGGATAGGGTCTGGGAAGATATTTTCACCAATATGTGATTTCTTTTGTTCGCTGGAAACTGAGGAAGAAGAGTAATTCTTTTGTTTTTGGCTCTAGATACTTCGGATAAGCACTTATATACTTAATTCAATGCAATAGGCAAAGAAGTATTTTGTAAATGTTGACAGGATTAAGGAACCAGTAAGCAGCTATAGATGTTGGTGAAGTGGTGTGTGTTCAGGTTCAAGCCCCTACACATAATGATCTATGGTGGGATGGAATTTACCTTGGGATAGAAACTGAAGCTTAATTTTGATGGGTGTAAGGGGCACCCTGATGATGGCATGATGCTGGTGCTGGTTTCATTATTTGAGGTTGGCATAGTCACATATTGGCTTGTGTAATGATGTGCTTGAGATGTGTTAGCAATGGAATTTAGAGGCCTTTGGGAGGGTCTTACCTGTGGAGTTTACAAGCTTGGGGTTTCTGAGTTGGACATTAAGGGGGACTCAAATACTATTTCAGATGCTTTTAGCTGGCAATGGTTCAGATACTGATCCTCCTATTGGCTGATACCTACACTTTGGTGAGACCATCTAGTTACTTGGTTCAGCATGTGTATCGTGAAGCTAATAAACCGTGCTGACTGGTGTGCTAATTCTAGAAGGCTTCAGTACTGCTCATTTATCTTGAGTTTGATTTTCCAACAGAACTCCTTCAACTTGCTCTGAAGGATTTATCTAGTGTCGTGTATCTTAGGGAGCAAGTATTGTTTGTACCCTTATTTGGTTTGTGAAAAAATAAAAGTATTAATTTTGAGGATCTGAAAGGCTACAGTGTAGACAATTTCATTCAAAGAAAAAGGTTTCAGTAATATTCCCAATATACAGGCAGTTGTCAGGAGGCAATAGCCAGTCAGGACCTTCAAAGTGATAGGGAATGAGTTTCACTGGAAGTGTGCTGATACCTAATGACTGATCTTTTAGATTTGAAAAGCATGGGAACTTGAAGAATTATGATATTTTCAAATGTTCTCAGGACAACACTTGATTTCACAGTGCCAAACAGCATGGTGCCACATTCACATATGATGTATGCTTGCAAAATATCTACCTAGATTTTACTTAAGAATGTTAATAATTCTCAATTTTTGTTTCACTAATGTTGAATGGGTTAGTGCAGAGCATTAAGATTAAAAAGATGTTCATATTTCTTATAGATTAAGGTTATGGTCCTTTTAAAGGAAGCTCGAATAACCACGTAGTACAGGCACCTTGACATCTTGTCTTGAGAATATGAAGCCTAGTAGCAGCATACATAGGCATTTTCATCGCTAAAGAGAAGATGGTAAGGAAATGTACCAAGCCGGAAGCATGGACCTGTTTGTCCATCCGAAGTAAACTCGTCCCCGGACATGGCTACACACTTGAGGCTTATATGACTTATGTCGTCATCTAAGACCATTAACACTCTTATGAGCATTATGAAATAAGCATTACCCATCAAAATAGAGCTGGTTATGGAAAGCAAGTTTGTACCCAGGATGTCCCATAGAAGATTTGATAACATTTAATGAACTTATATAAAAGTTCCACAGGGGTTTCAAAATTTTCCAACAAAAGAAAAAAAACATAGACAAGAGAGGGGCTTGCATAAATAGGCCAGATAGCAAGTAGGAAACTTACCTTATCTTTTTAAGCAGTTTAAACTCATATAACAGGGAACAACCCTTCAAATTCTCCTACTATACTAAAAAGTGTCTAGAAGAAAGGGAAGATACTAATTGATATGCGGTAGGGAAATGCATTCAACTCAATGATAGAGGACAAATAAAAATAGTCAAAGAGCTCCATTACAAACAAAGCTATTTGGCATAGCCTCCATAGAAGGTCAGTAAGTTTACAGGTTAAGATATCTTTTACATGATTGCATAGATTATACTTGAAAGATCATAAAAGAAACAAAAACTAAAAAGTGTCCGTGTTACACTAATGCCATAGAACAAAGAAAATGAAAGAAATTAACTTATAACCTAATATGCCTGTTAATCCGCTACTCTCCATTGAAAAACATGTTAGATTATTATAGAAAACTAACTCATGGCTTTAGCCAGAAATATGTCAAGTTCAAGCAGCACACATTCAAACTGAAACATGTCTAAACTCTGTCCACTTTTTGTCTTTTATAATTTTGATCACTGAGCCACTGGTAAGAAACATGACTGGCTTAGAGTTCTTCTTAGCAGTAAACAAAGTATTATTTAGGTGCCTCTCAAAATGTAACAGGTCAGTAAACATCAAATATTTTCATTACCTCAAGATCAGTTGCTCCATCTCCAATCATGATCAGAGTCTTATACTCATGGACCTGCAAGTGCCAAATATATAAAATGATGAGGAAAGTTGAGAAATATTCTATAAATCCATCCAGATTTCTTTTACCTTTCTTATATGTCGCACAGCTGCAGCCTTCCCACCACTCCTGGAAGTAAACTCATCTTTGTCAAACCCAAGGAACTCCCCAGAACTCCCAAAAAGTAATTATTTGCAAAGATGTTCTCCAGAGGAATTCCAAGCTGCAACGCGACAGGCTTCACAGAGAAAATGTGTTAGCTTACTACTTTCATTGAATGCAAGCTTTACACAAAATAGATGCTCGAGATGTGAGCAAGATTTTTGATCAATTTTTATTTTCCGGAAGGTTCTTGACAAGGTGTAATGAGAATCATAAAGGAGAACTTAAGATAGAATCAATAAATCAACACAAGCTAGACATATTGAGGAAATTTTAGGCTTATGAAGATAAAGATGCTTATAAATATAAGAAATGTGTGAGAACTATAGGAGAAGATAATATTGCTGGTGAAGGTTGTCCCATTTGGGAGTGTCCGGAAATTAGTATGGTTAAGTGAGTTATTCTACAAAATTATAAAGACTAAGAACTGTAGTACCATTACAACGAATAAAGAAGTTGTACATAGTATGGAAATCGAATTTATGAGCCATGCAACAAAATACCAGTAGAAAGAAACAGAGAAAAGACAAATTAAATTTTGTACCATGAAGGTCAATCGAAACTATATAGTTTAAGAAAATTGAGGGAAATGTACAGAGGGCCACAAGAGAGATCTAAGATTTAGAAAAGGTTATGGCTACTAAATAGACTGTTTGGAATGGTTGCTTATGGAATCAAAGAAGAATGGTTAAAGTGAAGAAGTGCATTTACTATAAAATACCCATGAAGTTGAAGTAACAAATCATAGGATAGCTACAGAAACACGACCAGCTTTGCTGTAATCCCCTAGCTAATGATACTACTGTATTTCTATGTTTATTACTTTATTTGAATTTACTTATCATTATTATTGATTAACCTATTTTCTATATGTGTTTAAATACATGTATATGTGTATATATATAATAGATATATGTTCATGATTTGTGTTCGCACAAGTATGATTGTGGTTGTAAATATATGTATTCATTACTATATATATTATATATTATTAACTATCATTATAATCATCATCATCATTATTATTATTATTATTATTCCATTTCCCTAGGCCCAAATCCAACTCTCTCATTTCCTTCTTCTGTTATTTTTATTTCAGCCCAAGCCCATTCCAAACTCAAGTCCAATTCATTCCCTTTCCTTTTATTTGATCTAGAGCCCAAGCCCAAGTGAGGCAAGCCCATCATTCTTTCCTTTACCTATTATCTCCTCATTTTCCATTTTTTCTTGCATTTTTCCTTGGCCCAAAAGACCCAAGCCCAGCCCATCAACCCATTTACTTTCTCTCTCTCATATATAAATTATCCTTCTCTCCATCTCTGACCCCTGCGCAAACCCTAGCCGCCTGCAGGCCTCCCTCTTCACCCATGCCATCGATCGTACCACCTCCGCTCATCTCCAGTGAGAGCGCGCAACCACCTAACCACCATCATCTCCGAGCAACAACCCACTCACAGTGTCACGGCAAGCCATCTCCTCCCCACTTGCGTGAACACCACCCTGCACCTCCACCCACACGACCCATGGCCTCGCCGCATCACCATCTCCTGCTCGTCAGAACCACTGCTCAAGACTGCCCAACTTCCCTACCTTCTACCTCCTCATGCCTCAACCACCACCCGTGCTTGCCCAACATCCACGCCAACAATCTTTAGCCCGCGCCACCATGTGAAACCACCTCTGTCGAACCGCCGCCCTCCTTCCCTAGCTCCGTTGTGGGTTCCCCTCGCAGCCGCGCGCACCCTGCCGCGCGCGCCTCATCTCACCCTCTTCTCCTCTGTATCTTTCTCCCTCCCCTATCTTTCTTTCCCTCTATCTCTTCCCCTCTCCTTTCATGTTGGATACAAACCCAACCCAAACCGTTTGTACCCTATCCAGCTATTAAATCCAACCTGGCTCGGTTCTCTCTCAACCGGAATCCACATCAATAAGGAGAAGAGCAAGTTGGGTGTTGATCGATCCGATCCGATGACACCAGGATCTGTGTTGTAGCAGACCAGAGCAACAGAGCGTGGACCACGGGAGTCTGAGGACAACTAGATCGAGATGGTGAGTCCTGATCCATGGCTACGAGCAAAGTGAGTGTTTATGTTATTTGTTTATTCTATTTGTTCATTGTATTGTATCATTTCATGTGAGTGTTTATTTTGTTTGTGCATTTATTTTATTTAATTTTGTAATGAGTGTTTTCATAGTTTAAATTAAACCATGCTCTATTATTGATAAATTATTTATTTAGTAAATAATTCATTATCGTCAATTAGTATATTGTTTGTTTAATCTCCTACTGATTATAGATTATTCCATGTGAGTGTTTTGTTCTTTAAATACATATGATTTACAGAGCTACTTGCAAATTGTTTATAATATGGATCATGGAGTGTTAGTCGAGGACTTTTGTAACCTTGGTGTTCGAGTTTATTGATGAATTGGGAGCCAAAATTTAGGGATGTCTGAAATTATACTGACTTGGATCTATTAATGGACTTAATCGGAGTACGGCTCGACTTGGGGTCGGGAAAATCAAATTACTTTGAATAGTGAATTCTACATATATGCAGTAGAGTAGTAGTCACAGATTATTATATTGTGAAAAAGCAGAGTACTTCAGTGATGATGGATGGGATATATCCTTGATGTCAAGTGTATTCAGACTCGGTGTGTGTCAATGAGGTATTAGTATTTCATTTGTCGTTATTTAATCTAGATATGGTGAACTTAGACTATAACCTGATTGGATCTTGAGGTTGATCAGTGGTGATTATGATTAAATCTGTGGATATTTGGGTGAGCTATTTAGTGAATGATCTTTCTTTGTTGATACTAATTCAGATGAGAATATAATGAGATATTGAGAATTGGTTAGATGTAGCTGAGTGTTTATTTCAATATGTTAAGACTCGGATATACTGGTGACTTAGAGGATGGACAAACTGATGAATATAGAGGATTAGAGTAGATTGTAGAAAGGATAGGGCTGTATTATTGGTCTATTGAGCGTGTGGTTTATTGTATCAGATTACTTTGACGAAGAATTCAATAATTGATGTTCACAGTAATTATATTGAGATCATGAGTTAATGGATCAGTTACTGTTATATGTTAGTGCAGACAGATGAGATATATATTAGTTCTAAATAAGACTGTCTATTGAGTAGTACCTGTCGTATTATTAGTGTATTTCATGTTACTAAAAATTATTGAAAAATTTTGTTAGATCGTAACATCATGGTACTGTTCTACTATTTCTCCATTTACACTATTACTGTTCATATTATTACTATTATTGTCTATTGTCACTGTATTATTCCAGTAATCAAGATAACATGGGCATTTATTAACTGATCTAAGTAAACTAAATAATAATGTAATTAGACAACTTACACCAGGATTGAAAAAATTGATGGAGGATACAGCGCATGTATTTTGGGTGGACCTAAAATACAGGTTGCGCAGCCGACTGAGTGTTCCACTGCAGGGTTCCCAGGAGATGACTAGCATCCTATCTGTTATTGTTTCATTGTTTCACAGTGAGTTACCGTTACTGAGTACCTAGCGGTACAGCCTGATTCAGCGCTAGGAAACTGAGGCTGTGAACCCGAGTATGTACGGGACCCACCTAAAACATAAACAATATCTCCTTCTATCAGTTTCATTAATATAGAACCCTGATTGATATGTATAGTAGGCGTAGTATGAGATGCGTCTATAACATGTGACAAGTGTTCGCTGACATAATTAATAATAATAAATTGTTCATAATATACTGTGACTAACTGTGTTCACCTGTCTAACTCATATATGACATGATAGACACCACACTTGTTATTTGATTTTGTTACAAACTGTTTTTCCTTAACTGCTTATCTACACATTATATTTTAACTTCTTATTTCGTAATAGTGTAGTAGTCTGCATCCAAGCATATGCACGTGCACATTCCCTCATTTTACACACTCATTGGGAGTTTTCTGACTCTCCTAGATTTGCACATCTAGGTCTATGGTTGTTACATTCTATTGATCGGGTATTTGGAGAGAATCACATTTATTGCGAGGAGCCTAGAGTTCTCTTTACTTGACTACCCATTTTTAGTATCTTCTCATGCCTTCTTTCTTTATAGATTGGACTCAATAATTGTTCTATTTGATTTACTCGTAGAATAATGTTACCATTGTGCAAGAATTTATATGTGATATTGTAGTGATTTTATCGCTTTCATAGTTGATTGATATAGCTTGCTCAGGTTATTTGAGCCTTAGCGTGTATACGTAGGGTATTTTCCTCGCGTATATATGTCGCAGACTCTCGTCGCGTCTCTGCTCCAGCGTGTTCTGGGAAGCGGAGCGTGACATATGCACTATGGATGAGAATACACAGAATTAAAAAAAATGAGTATAGCTGAAATAAGAATGTCGTGACCAATGAGAGAAAATATAAGAAACGATAGACTACGTAATGAATGTATCTTTAAAAAGGTTAAGGTGGCTTCAAAAGAGGATTTGTGCATGTGCATTGGAGACGACGAATGCTCAAGTTAGAAGTGATAGGTTCAAACTTGAAGCAGCTAGCACTAAGGGTTAACCTATTTGGATTTGGGCAGTAAAACAAAAAAGAGAATGTGGTGATTGACGATTTAATGCTTTGTTTTTTATTTTATTTTTTGTGCGTCTCTTTTGGGGGTTCTGCCTGTGGGGGGTGGGGTGGGGGGTTTCTTAGCTAGAGCCTGGAAGGTTACAGTTTGATTTCAGAGACTAAATTATACAACAGAAACGACAAAGCATTTTTAGCTCAATACTTCCACGTCAAGGCATTTGCACTTTTATTTACAAATTAATTATAGTGAAAATCAATCCAATGTTGCTATATTATGGTCATTTATACAAAATTTTTTATATTTATTAAGTAGCGAGAGCAGGGAAGGAATTTCATAAATGTTTAAGATGACAGAACAAACTTTTGACTATGATGATACGCAACGCAAATGGACACATAAAAGGGCTTCGGGTCATCCCTAACAGACACCAAAGCGCACAACACGTGGAATGGATCTCACACGATTAATGGATGTATTGAACGGTTGAATTACCATGTTCCTTAAATGAGGACCAAGAACATCAAGTTCCAGCCATTCCTATATTTTCTCTTCAAATTATAATCCAGTACCCATGTCTTCTTCTACATGTACACAAACCATGCGCAGGGAGACATGAATGTCTGTAACCGGAAGCCCAGAGAAGAAATAAGGGAAATTGATAGATGATATGACCAAGAGATTTCTATGGTTATGATTTATGATGGTGCATAAGTAACATGAAAATGTTTTTTTGTCTGCAGAGATATCAGCCCTATACAAATTGTCCAACCAAACTTGTAAAGATCAGGGCAGTACATGTATTTGCAACCATGATTGTGATTGTGTGCTGGAAAGTCTACATATTGAACTATTGTGCCTAAGTTCCTTTATAAATTGTATCACCAGACTGCAAGTGACTTGGTAATATAAACAGACACTCAACAATACAGTAAGAAATTTTGAGGCATCACTCATCAGTGAGATAAGCTCCATAACTAGACCTGATTTTGAGCAAGTATGATTTCCTTCTAGCATGTCATACATAAAGCCTACACATTCCAACAGCTCTACAAATTATTTTAGCAGCAGATCATGATCTATAGTATCATTCAACAGAGCATAGAAGCATGGCCAGGTTAGAGAATATAGCAGCATACATTGATCATTTGACGAAAGCCCCCCGATATTAGATATACATCAGTGCCAGTAGCCTTCAGCTTGCTGATCAGTTCAGAGATGCCAGGAGAAATCCTGAATAACAGGAGCAGGAATGTCAAATGATGGCCAAGCTTACATAAGACGAGTAGAAGAAACTCTTATGAATATAGATGACAAAACAAAGAGAAATGAACACAGAATGTACAGTAACTTCCAAAAAAGACTCAAAGAGACAAAAATATGCATATGTTACATAATTAAAATGCAATTTGAATGCAGTTTGTAAGAGATATATCTAATTCTCTTGCAAATCTTTATGGTGATGCAGAATGAGCAAAGGAGAGAAGAACATGGCCAAACTTAAGAACCCATGTTACTTGTACCATAACGTGGTTAATGTTATATAGAATCAACCATCTTCAACATCAGACAACACCTTAATGGAGAGAATCTTCTATTTGCTGTAATCCACTTATCATGGAATCTTGTTATCGCACTTACACCTACTTCATAATGCTTCTCTATCCATCTTAGTTTAAAAGTTTCCATCATTAATATATATTCTATATAAAAACAAATACACTAATATGATTGTAGTTTTATCATTTATCATTATATATTATTTCCTACAACATAAAGAAGTGATAAATGGGAAAATTACTCAACTCCTACATCTATTTTATATTTATTATATTATATTATTACCCTCAACCCTCACCACAACTATGGAGTTATGGTGCAGTGGAAGGGATATTAATATCGTATCAGAGCAACCTGCGTTCAATTCACACAGGCACACATTTATAGAAAGGCAGATTTTTTTTTAAAAAAAAACAAGAATACAGTTGTGCAAAAACCCAGATTTTGGCCCATAAAAAGGATGCCCTACCCACGGGGCGTGTTAGAATCTAAATATATTACCCTCAACTCTCACACAATTCCAGAGTTATGATGCAATGGTAGGGATTTTAATAATATGATTCATACATATGCTTTTTATGTGCTTATGCAACCTTTAAGTCCAATTTATACTCAGGCAAATAATGTAAATCTCAAAGCCGTTTTATTTGGTACTTTGGGTAGTTGGTCTCTGAAAACTGGTGGTAGATAGTGATGTTGAGTGTTGGTTCTCCAAACACCAAGAAGAGAATTCAACTCTCCCAGATAAAGCATATTAAGAAGAGGAGCCATGATGAAAATTCCTAGGAGTTTCGACAAGGGTTCATGGTAGTTGAAAGGATAGCTGTCTAACATACTAGGTTTGAGCCGACCCCGTTAGGTTCTAATGAAAGCAATGTAAGAGGGGTATTGCCTTTTCATAGACATTTAAATTTCCATAAACCTATATGATTCATGATTAGGATACTGACATGACAATGATTTATTCAAGAAAACTTGTATGGCAATAAAGAATATATCAAGGGATCAGGAGTGGTCCAAATTCATCAGCATCTTCATCTAACCTACTTCCATGAGAATGAGGACAGCCATGCAGCACAATGCTACTTAAGAAACGTTTGACAAAAAAATTCCTAATATTTCCCGATAAGCTTGGCAGCCAGCATCAACACTTTGAACTCCTGAGAAATTTCAGAAAAAAAACTATGGATATGAGAAAGGCTCCATAAAATTTGATATATACAAGTTACTGATAGAATCAAAATAAGAAAAGAGCCCAAAAGAATTTCTTTCATATCCGTCATATAGTCAATACCCTTAATTGCAAAAAAGTAAGCCTCTAAGGCATAAGTTTCTTGCAAGTCACAAAAAACTAAAGCAGAACTAATACCTTGCGGGCCTCTTTTCCAAGAACTCCTGGACCTGGGACAGTGAAGGATTAAACAGTGAAAGTCTGGCAGTAAGTGCATCCTCAAAAGGAACAGATCCACTCATCGCCCTAAATGATATATAAAAAACAACGATTAGAACTCGTAAAGCAAAAATCCATATCGAATATTATTACTCAATAAAGCGTATCTGAAAGGGCATGTTACTTGGATGTCCACTCCGCAACAGCTTTTCCAGCACCACAAAAGTCCGCAAGTTCATCAATACCTTCATCTAAGCAGACAGTACTATCCACGTCAAAACACACTGCATTTGCATTGCGCCAAATCTCAAGCACCTCTGCGCCAAGCAAGTACATGGAAATAAAAAAAGAGTGAGATTATGTTGCAAGAGAAAATTTTGCATCAATTGAACTAAGAATCTTTATAGTACTGACCTCTTGAAGGTAGGGTATTATCAAAGCGGGTAGCAGACATGGTGCTTGGGGGCTGTAACGAGGAGGCCGTAATAGTAAGAGATTTGTACCGTCTTGAAATACTGAAAGAAATATTGGAAGGGGCTCCTGATAAATTCTTTAAGACAAATGGAGTAAGTTGAGAACATTGAAGATCATTGGACAGACGAATGTAGCTGACACGCGCGCCAACCAGCCCAGCAGCCATCAAATATCTGTTCCATGTGAATTGAATGAGATGAAATTATTTATACAACAACGCAGAAGAAAACAATACAAAATGACAAGCAAATACATTAAACATCCATGTTTTTAGTGCCCAATTTCAAAAAAAAAAACAGTAGAATTGTATAATTTGTAGTACTTCCTGTGACGTGACTTATTCGTATATATCCTATATATAAGTGAAAATGTGAAATTATTATTATGCTCGTTCACTGTATCCAAACTGATCCAATATACTGTTATCATGCTCATTGTCGAGTAACGTAGCCACAACACGGTAACAATCCAAGGGCACATAAATAACATAATGCAGTAAGTTACCACCTGATCAAGACTCTATCAAAGGTCTCACTGTATGTTCCTACCTATCATACTTAATCGCAAGAGAGAGACATATAAGATTATAATTACAAATCACAAACAATCCCAAAACTAAATATACAGAAATATTAATGCAGATACCCTCCCTCCCTTTCTTTTGTGGAACAAAGGCCGCTGTCTGGAGACCCCCACAAAGCACCCCCAACCCTTAAACATCAGAGCCAGACACTAATGCAATGAACTTGGCATTTTATCAAACAAAAAACAAGCAACGATGAAGAGGATCATATAATATATAGTAACAAGAACAGCTGAGCACTGCCCTTATTTTTCTGCCTAAATTCCATGTAATATTTGCTTCTCCTTATTGTTTATTAGAGGAAAAAATCATAAACCAGAAATCAAGCATGCCAGCAATTAAATTCCTCGTAATTCAATTTCAATTCCCACAAAAAAAAGTAGTTTTAGAGAATACCGAAGAAGAGAGAAGGAATATTGGAAAAGAGATGTGTGGTGCTGCATTCAAGCTTACAGGATTGCTCGCGCGTGAAACCCCATCCAGATCCGGAGGAGGAACAATGAGTGTCTGTTCTTCTCTTTTCCTCTACTCAGATTTCTTAAATTAGGGATGGAATTAAATCAAATCAGACACCAAAAGAAAGGATGGCGACATCCAACCCTGAACCGATCTTGTCCGTTCATTGATTGATTTTAGGTGATCATTAAGATTCCCATTTGGAAGCCCACGAGATGGAGGAGGGGGAAGAAAAAATACTATAGGAAGTTCTAGGGCGAGTCGGGTTAGGTCTGGGTTAAGTCAAGGTCACCATGCAAAATACCCTTACGGGCACCTGCATGATTTAGACCGGGTGAAGGCGGTATAACGGAGCGATAAGCATAGGAGGAGGCGATGCGGAACGAATAAATTCGAATTTGAAAAAATTGTGATCTCTCAATTTTTCCATCATAGGTAAATGTATAAAATTCATAAAAAAAAAGTAAAGAAAAACTCAAAATAGATGGAGAAGAAGAAAAGGGAAGGAGGAGATAAAGAAGAAGAGTGGATTGAGATGAAGAAGACTTTGGAGAAGAAGACAGAGACAGAGAAGAAGACAATGAAGGTGAGAGGAGAGGCGGCAGAGATGGGAACGGACTGGCGAAGGCGGCGGAGAGTTAGGTTTGGATTAATGGTATAAATCAGTCAGGTAGGTCAGGTCGGATTATTTGAATATTATAACTGTACCCGACTCGAATCTGAATTCAAGTTTCATTTTTCTGCCTGAGCGCAAACCCCCCAGTTTGCTAAATCAGCACCCAAACCCGGCTCCCAACAGGGACTATGGTTGTTCAGGGGTCAGGCTTAAATCCGAATCCACCCGAAAATTGTGGATTTTATAGTAGTCTAAAACCCATCCAAACATGCACCAAGTGCCCATTGATGAGGAAACACGTAAATAATTCTTTATGCAATAACATTTTATCTCATGAAAGTTATAAATTCTTCAGAAGTATTCAAATGCTTTTTTGAAACTTTCACTTTGAACGCTTAGTTTGGAAGAATTACTCTATGGTTATAGACAATTGGAAAGATGCATGTGCATTAACTTTTCAACGTTCTAAACTTCACTTTATCTTATAACCAAGCTCTAGAACTAAGCAATGTAACAGAACCATTTGAAGACTAAGTATTTATCTCGCTATTTAATTAAGTCATAATTAAAAATTATTGATAGATAATTGAGTAAAGAAAATAATACCTCTCACACGGTGTCTTGTTATTTGAACAAATCTAACTTCGTCTCTTAAACCAACAAAATGAATATAAAAACTGTACACAAATAGTCACGCTAAATCAGTTTGGAAAGTAAGTACAAAAATCTTCTCATAAAAGAGAAAAATAAAACAATCAGAAAATTCGGCTTTAATATCATATCGTCGTGTACCCTATAAAGAAGCTCATAATATTGCTTCTGCCGAGGTGAGGCATCAGTCACAGCTCTCAACCTTCATAAAGGAGTATTTTGTAAATCTCGTTGTCACCCTCACTGTCATTGGAAATTCAATAGGAAGAAGAGATGGTCCCTGAATGAAAGAATCATGATGTATAGGGCAACATCTATAATTGACGCAAAATCAGAGAAAACAAAACCATTAGTTTAAAGTGGAGTTATAATTGAATGTTTATTATATACAATGAGAATCTTAAGATGAAGCTGCTGATGAAAATTCTATTCAATGTGAAAAAAATTTCAAAATGAGAAAAATCTAAAATTAGTTAAGAAAATATGTACTCAAACTAATATTCATATAATGGCTATTACGTATTAAGTAAAGCAAGCTGAAAAGGGAGCTAATTAACAAGATCCATTTGTAAATTTGATCTACATCGGCATTTTTTCTAGAACATGTACACACGCTTAATGGGTTTGAATCCTAAAACCTCCTCCTCCTCCTTTTTTGAGAAATAGGATGGAGATCACCCTCCAGCCTGTACATGCACACCCATCACTAATTACCCAGATTAAATACCCCATTTGACAACTGCGGGGTTTGAACCTGTAACTTCCTCTTGAGAGGGAGGGTTAACTTGTCGGTGTATCTTAAAACCTCCTTTCTAGTGTGACTTTGATGCCATTCCAAGTAGCAATGAGCGTTTTGTGACAACGAGGCAAAGGATTTCTCTTCCCTAATGAAAGATGAGAGAAAAAAGTCTCTTCAAAAAGAGCTTTAGAGAGAGATTGAAGGAGGACAAAAAGAGTTAATTGCAATAATTAAATAGACTTAAACCACATCACTTTGACAAGGCAATCGAATCCGAAGAGAGATTAACAAAACTTCATTATAAACAAAATAAGTAGCCACGTGTTGTTAAAATTTGACATTTGAAATGAAACTATCTTAAAAACAATCTATAAACAAAGTAATTCTATATAATACAAAGTACCCGTGTGTATCTTAACTTACCATGGAAATTGTAATCTAGAATAAAGACATAACAATCACAAATCACACGCTGCATGTAGCAGCAGCAGTGGAGGTGTGCTTACTCCTTCACTTTCTCCTTTCTTTTCAAACACTTGTGTTTTGGTGTCAAGGAGAGATTTGGAGAGTTCTTCCCAATGCAAGAGCAGCTACAGTCTTCTTCCTCCTTCCCTCATCTCCCTCCTCCTTCTGAATCTACCCAATCTCCTTCACTATCACAACCACAATCTTCCCCCAATTCCTCCATCCCCATCTTCACGTACTATTCCTCGTCCAAATTCCTCCAAAACCCAATAATATTTCCTACAAATTTCTCCTTCAAATTCTCCTTCAACTAATGCTCCTACCATTGCTACTGCCTCTTACACTATCACCTCCTCGCAAAGTCTTAAAAATCAAAATAAATCTTCTTCAACCCATAATATAACTAAATCCCATCTTACTCATCATAATCATTCCAAAAATGCCTCTAATTGCCCTTAACCTCTGACAACAATAATAATTGCTCCCCCCTCTAATACCACTCAACCAATGGATATTGACAAAAATCTCCCTACAAACCACCATAAAGTTCCAACCAAATCAAACAAAAATTCGCATTCTGTCACGTCTCATCAGTCTCGTTTTTTCAAAAAATCCCTTTTTTCTTACTATGCATAGTAATCTAAAACCCAACTCACTTCACTGGCCTCATCCACCTCCACCACCTTCAACTGCACCTCAAATCCTTCCCACTCCAAAACTCAATCCAATGGCTAACAAAAGGCCACATATTCCTTCTTTGTCCACATGTCGCATCCTTATGGTTCCAACCCTCTAATGGCCAGCAAATTAAAGCTACATACCACAATACAAAATCCTACACATTCCCGTCAACTAACCCTCACAATCCTCACCATTCTTTTCAGTCAATGAATCATGTTTCCAATCCTCACCATTCTTTGCATTCCAATCACCGTTCTTTCCAGCACCCTAAAAAAAATTTCTTCAACTCATCTCATCTCCCTACAAATTTTTTTCAAAATTCTGCAAGTTTGAAAACTTCCTCTGAGGAATCAAACAGCTCCCATTCCTCAAAAAACTGTTCATCCAAGAATGCATTTTGATAAAGCTTTTTTCTTCTAAAAAAATATAAAAAAATCTAATTTTCATCTTGCATCCTCAAAATCCCACCCTTCTTTTTCTCCAGAAACAATCTATTCCTACATATAATACCTCTAAATCACCCAAACCCCCTTCTTCATTTTCACCCACATCACCTCTCAAAAACAAACTCCCAAACAACCCACATCTTCAACACCAACATAAATTTCAATTTTCCATCATTCTCAACAAGATCAAATAGTGCGATCTGAAATGGCACTGAATCAACAATTGTTACCATTTCCTCCACCTAACCAGATCGATCTTCTTATCAGAAACACCATTCTTAATGGTGATTTTGTGGCCTTAATTGTTGACAAAGTGATCAATACTACCTGCTACTGGGAATGTGGATCATTAATGGGTCATTTTATTCATCGCATACCAAATGATGAGGAAATAGATCACTTCATCCACAATAGTTGGAGAGCTAATGTTACTCTTCGTCTATGCTAGGAGACTGCATTCATCTTTGATTTCCATTATCTTGATGCCCTAGGTAGAACTCTTGAGTATGCACCTTGGTTCTTTTGAGATTTTACCTTTATCTACAGAGATACAAGAATGAACACGCTCCTGCATACTTAAAGTTAATTAACTCCCATTTGGCTCACTATATGGGGTTTACCTCCTTCACTATGGGATGAAAGCACGGTGCGAGAAATTGCTTCATCTATTGATATTGTCATTAAATTTTACCCTAAGATTGCGGCTATGAAAGAGATGTACCAGGCTAGAGTATTGATCTATCTTCCACATGGCGATCCTCGTCCTTCATGGAAGACTGTGCATAGGAGGTGTAGAGCTCAGTATGTTCAGTTTACTTATAATCATCATGATCATATTTGTATGCATTGTGGTTATCTTGGACATAGAGTCTCTAATTGTCCAATGCTTGCCAATCTGAATATGGAAGATAGTTATAATTCTACCAATAACCCTGGTAATCAGCCTGCCCTAGATAGGGTGGCAACTCACAGGAAATTCACCCCCTTACACCAAAACGGGTTCCTCAGTTCTAAGCTCATTATTAATCCCCCTCCTAATCCTCCCCACTTCAATGGCCCTCAACTTAATACCAACAATGCCAATATCTTATCCCTAACAACATCTCCCCTCTGCACTTGCCAAATCAAACCTCGATACATGATTGGATCGATCAATACCTTGCTGAGATATGGAATGGTAATGAGTCTAGTGATACACTGCTACAAATAATCCCTTTCACCCTCTCTCTTTTACCTCTAAAGTGTAACCACTTATGCATCCCATAAAGGTGGAAAATCTGATAGAAGAACAAAATTTCCCTCAACAAAAGTTGACATGGAGCCTCTAGTTGTTAGTACCACTTCTAATCCATCTCCAAATATTAGTCCTAATCTCAGCTCCCCTCCTAATATTTCAACTGAAGTCACGTCTGATCTTATCCCACCCTCAGCCATTTCAACCACCTTTTCTCATAAAAAATCATCTACATCTAATGTTCCTAATCTTTCCTTGGGCCCACAAGATTCTGCTAACCCTACTATCCCCAATAATATTTTGGGCCAAAGCCCATCTACTGATGTTAATGGTACTGTTATATCCCATCTAAACAAAATTCCCTCACAAATCCCTAATTTCCTCAAGCCCCATCTACAACTATCAGCCCACCAAAGAAACAAAGCCCAATTCCTCCAATCAAATCCTCACCCCCCCTTTCCTTTGAACCATCCTCTAGTAAAGCCAAAGGTAAACAACATCTTCAACCCATGCAGCAACAACCCATTCAACCCCTGAAACCATCCCTTACCCCCTATGATGAGCCTACTACAAATATGGATCCAAAGGGGGAAAAAATGGAACTACCTCCACTTCATCAAACCAACCAATGTACACATCAATCCCAAGTATATTGTCACCACCAATACCATAGCCCAAGCCTATTCTCACTTTTCCAATCTTCCCTATTTCTGTCATTACAGTCATCAATCCCACCCCCAAGGTTTCAACAGCATCACAAACTCTAACATCCTCATCCCCATTAGAAATCTCTCAGCTCCCTGTCATCAAAGAACCACCAATCACAATTCCAAAACACTTTGTAAGCTCATCTGAGACCCCCAACCTTTGCAATTGGGAATAGCTCTACAGGCAAGCGCCCTTGTCGTAGTTACCACAAATCTAATAAAATCCCCATAACACAAGAAGCTGAAGCTAAAAAGAAGGAGAAAGTGATTGCTGAACGTTCAGAAAAATAGAAGACAAAAGTCATACAAGTAAGAACAATGTGTCCTTCGAAGACAGTGAAGATAACCAGCAACGTGGCTCATTTGAATACTAATGTGGATCCTGTTGCGGAATGTTAGGGGATGAGCGAAGCTCTTTACGCTCCTATTATCAAGTACATCAAAAAGGAGGGCTTTGAGCTAGAAACACGCTTAGAAAATACCTCTTGTCAAACTTTTGTTAGCAAGTTCTCTTCTATCTTCCACTTTTGTTACATTCCTTCCTCAAGCTTATCGGGGGAATTATAGTATTATGGAAGAAAAAAAACACTAGGCTACTTATCTTTTTGTGTGTAAAAATCATCTGTGTTTGCATGTTATCCCCTGATCATATTGGGGTTACTGTTCAGTTTTGTTTATGCTGCTACTTGCTACATTGAACGCTGTAAGTTATGGGAAGAACTATCTTGACTTTCTAATATTACAATTCCATCTCTTATAGTTGGTGATTCCAATGCTATTTTACATGCTCATGAAAAATCTGGGGAGTTTGTTGATTTTGTTAATCACTGCTTACAACCTATTATGATTAAACGCAATTTTAAGTCTTGGTGTAATAACCATGACAATTCACATAATAGGATATATGAAGCCACTGATAAAGGATTGGCTAGTTCTTCTTGGATCTCTACCTATACCTCTACCACTATTCAAATTTCTCGATAAATTGGGCTCCGACCATCTACCAATGATTGTTCCTTTTCATGGTCATGTTAGATGCCCAAGAGGAAGGCGTTTCAAAATAGAAAATTACATTCTACATAATCCATCATTCCACATTTATATCAAACTCAATTATCTTTCATTTCTTCTTCAGGGAGTCTTCTCTTTCAATTCTCTGAAAAATTGAAACCTCGGAAGTCAAAAATCAAGGAATGGGCAAAAAATAACTATGGGGATATCAATATTAAACTTCAGAATTTGGAACATAGAATAAAACAACTTGTTGATTCGACATTGCTCAATGTCTACCAGTTCATGAATGGGTAAATCTGAATAAACTAATATCTGAACACCATAACACTTTGAATGATCTTGAAAAGTTATGAGCTCAACGACCCAGACATCAATGGTTTCTTTGTGGAGATAGAAATACCTCTATCTTTCACAGATCTGTTAAACTTCAGCATCATATTAGAACTATTCCAGGTCTTATTCATCCTGATGGATACTGGTGTACAAAGCCAGAAGACATACTTAACATCTTAACAGGTTTCTACAACATTGGCAATTACCTTCTTTGACAGATCAAGGAAAAGAATCTCTCACTAAAGTTCTTGCATCAATTTCCCCAACTATTACTTCTGAAATGAATGGCTCTCTTTGTTCACGTTTTACTGAGGTAGAGATCAAGCAAGCTATCTTTGAACTTCCTCGTAACAAAATCCATAGGCTAGATGGCTACCCCCATTGAATTCTATCAATCCTTCTAGAAGGATATTAAAGATGGGATTATTTCAGCCCTTAAAACTATTTTTATGACCATTCTCATATTCCCTCTGTAGTCTTCATCCCTAAAAAAGGAAGAGGTTAAACTTCCTTCTGATCTCAGACCCCTTAGCCTATGTAATACATCATATAAGATTATCTCTAAAATTCTTGCAAATAGATGGAAACCCATTCTTTCACAAATTCTTGAAAACAACAAGCCGGTTTTCTCTCAATAGAAATATTATTGATAATATCATGATTGCACAAGAAATCTATCATTCCATGCATATTAATAGAGGAAATAAAAAAGCAATGGTTTATTACAAATTAGACATGGAAAAAGCCTTCAATAGGGTTAGATGGACCTTCTTGGAGGAACTTATGCAAAAGATGGGTTTTCATACCAAATTGATAAAATGAAAGATTGCATGTGTGTCATCAGCTAGAAAGCACTTCATTCTGAATAACTTTTCAACTCCAGTTGTTATTCCTACTGATGGTCTGAGACAAGGGTATCCGTTCTCTCCTTTCTTGTTCATTCTATGTGCCAATGTATCATCATGTATGATTAACAAGGCACAATCAAAAGGTCAAATTGCTGGTTTCTGTCTGAAATCAATGAAAGGGGGCATTACTTACCTTATTTGCAGATGACCTGATGCTCTATGGATGCCTCACTAATAATGGTCATCATGCCTACAATTCAATCCTTCAAAATTATTGTTCAACTTCAGGGCATCTGGTCAACTGGAAGAAATCTTCCATATACAACTATGATCAAGTTCAATTATCTGCTTAAATATAATATCTGTCTTACTTTCAATTGCATGGTCGGTGATAATGATTTTCATTACTTGAGTGCTCCAATATTTAGATCCAAACCACCCTCTGAAGCTCATCTTTTCTTATTACATAAAATGACATCTTCTTTGGCATTATGGAAATGCAAATATGTATCATTTCCAGGACGTGATACTCTTGCTCAAGTATGTCAATATGTCTCTCCGCAATTCACAATATGTATTCAGAGAAACTTATGTGCCCCCAGGAATCGTTGATAAAATGGAAAGTATTATTAGAAGTTTTAGGGTTCAAGCTCTATTATACATTGGATTTCCTGGAATAAAATGTATATGGAAGAAATGTATGGAGGTGTGAATCTTCGTAATTTACACAGTAACTAGCATTCTTTACTTGCTAAACAGGCTTTCAATATCTTTCAACCTTCAACTTCTACTTGGTTGGATCTTCTTAAGGACAAATATAATCCCCAATTCTATGGTCCAATTCCTTAAAAATGCTCATATACCTGGAGAGCTTTATGGCACTCCTTTAAGCTTATCCGTCCCAATTTTAGATTTCTGGTTGGAAATGGCACAAGTACCTTTGCAGTCCTTGGTTGCTCTCTATTCCTACTGCTTATTTGCCTTTGGAATTTGATGTAGCCGTAATAATAGATCACACAGTATCGACTCTTATAAATCAAACTCATTCCTCTTGGAATTGGACCCTAATAAAAGAAAAGTCACCTGCTATATTTTGGCCATTTTTTGACGACTCTGATCAATCTTACATATCTTCCAGAGACAAATTAATTTGGGATAAATCTTTTGATGGTGGATACATTGTTAAAAATGGTTATAAAGCCATGCAGCCTTCTAGAACAATTGCACCCCCATCGCAAAGATTGATCAACTCAAAAGATTTCAGCCTGCACACCAAGAGTTAGAGCTTTTTTTTCTGGAGACTGTTATTAAACAAATTACCAACAAAACAAGCTTTGACTCGTAGAAATATTCCGCTGAATGATTTATGCTCTCTATGTCAATTATCAAGAAAAAAAAAAGGACATCAATCATCTCTTCTTCCATAGTTCTTTCTCATCACCATTAAGGGAATATTTATCTAGCTTCCTAAACATGCCATTGTCTACTTCAAATACTCAAGAATTAATTAAATGGATTCCAAAACAAAAAAAAAAGAAAAGAAAAGAGACTCAACTTTAACCCTCATCCTCAGGATTACTTCAATCTCCTATGTTTTATGGACAATCTAGAAGAGAAGAAACAGTACAATTTTCCAGCAACAACATACAACTCATGTTGACTGGCTGCTTTGCCAGACACAAATTCTTGAATA
The DNA here is from genome assembly GCA_038442645.1 of Agave tequilana. Taxonomy (NCBI): domain Eukaryota; kingdom Viridiplantae; phylum Streptophyta; class Magnoliopsida; order Asparagales; family Asparagaceae; genus Agave; species Agave tequilana. The sequence continues at coordinate 101,318 of JAVJIF010008654.1, forward strand.
GCTTAAATTGAAAATTTTCAAGGAACACATGCATCAAGGGAGATAAAGGAACAGTTATCTCATAATAACATTTCTTTTTCTCTTTAGCTCAAAATAATGATCTTTATACAATTGGCAGCCTCCTTCACATCAATTCTTGAAGCTTAACTTTGTTGGAGCAAAAAATAGCCATGGTATTGGAGTTGCCTTTAACTCAAGGAATCATGAAGGCTTCCCAATTATGGCTCGAAAAATACACCTCTCGTCCTCAACTCATTCCCTGGAACTATCATCCAATCAAACAGAGACACATGCTTTATGGTGGTGTCTCACCCAGGTTACCAAATTTTATCAAAATTATATTACCATAGAAGGGGATTCCATGTGGACATTGAACTCAACACTCAGAAATAAGCCTAGATTGAATTGTTGGAGCTGGTACCATGACATAATTAAAATTCTATCTACGCTTCAACATTTTCATATGCTTCGTAGCTGGAGTGAAGCAAATTTTGCAGTGGATCAACTTGCCAAAGAAGCTGCAACAACATATTAGATGACCTTGAGGGAATATATACCTCAGAATATTAAAAATTATGTTTGAGACCTACATTTGTATGTAAAGAGAGGTCAACCAATGTGAATTTTTGTGATAAGTCAGATATGTACTAAACCTATGTAATATTTTTCATATATATCAATATAATACTTTGGGATGTTTGGCCTTTACCCAAAAAAAAAATCTAAAATTATAATCATTACAATCGCAAATCCCATTTTTAGGGCTTCTTCTAGATTGTTAAATAAAAACAAGAACAGATAAAAGAAAATTAAATTGCAGACACGCCTTAGAAACAAACACAGATTCTCAAACTTACATTTTAAAAGTTGAATTTGCAGAATCTCCACTGCTGTTGTTGCCGCCGATTGATTGTTGGGATCGCGATTGAGATTTAGATTTTGGGGACGAGCGAGAGCGAGAGAGAGAGGGGAGGGGGTAGTTGGGAAGTTGGGATCAACGGGCGTGTGGAACCCAGACGGGTTGTAGCGGGTCGGGTCCGCTAGCCCATATCAGAAAATTAAGCATGCTAGTTTACCTCCGCTGTCGGCTGGAAAGCGACAGATCAGCCAGGACGAGGAGGAGGAGGAGAGGAGGAAGAAGGGTAGCTGAGAGAGGAAGAAGAAAGAAAGGATCGACGCTATTCTCTCTCACGCGCGGATGAAGATGTACAAATAAAGTTTCTATATGAGTCACCTGGAAAATTCTCCCTTAGTCAGTTTTGAATATTATTTAAACTTGAGAAAAAACATTAAGGTAACTTTTTACAATACTCGTCGGAGGTGGAAACCGACCGACAGAGAGGCGAAGACGGAGTGGATAGAGACGAAGAGGGGACGACGGGGTTAAGGGGAGGGTGGAGGAGGAAGAGGGAGGAAGAGGGAAGAAGGAGGAGGGAAGAAGGGCAGGGCTCTCTCTTGGCTGAAAACGGACGGACTGACAAAATTCGTGAAGGAGTCACGGGAGAAAATCTCCCTTCGATCGATTTTGATAAAAACTAGTATACCGTCATTATCGGTGAAAAATACAGGAGGAGCTGGCGAGAGAGAAAGAAGGAGGAGAAAGAAGGATGGGAGAGCTGAGAAAGGAATAAGAAGTATGGGGTCGACGCTGCTCTCTCTCGTAGATGAAGATAGACGGACGGACGGACAAAATTTCTATATAACTCACGGGGGAAAGTCTCTCTTCGGTCGATTTTGATAAAGATAAAGATATTTTCAAATCTTTAAAGATAATAGCTAAAGAGATGTGCACCAACTGCACATTGTGAGAAATCAAATATAAATACTTGAATAAGGAAGAAACCAGCAAAATAAAATATATGTTTATTATGGTGTATTTTTTATATATCTTTACAATTTTGGAAATTTTTTTAAAAAAATAAAATTCATCTTTATTATTTTCATATTTCTCATAACAAATTAATCAAACTGACCTTTCTCATATATTGTTGTTAACTTTTTCACTAATTAATTAGATTTATCACAAAATTTTCATAATAAATAATAAAATAATTGGTCAATATACTAAACCAGTAAGAAATTAATTAAATAATTAATTACTATTTAGTTAATATGTACTAGTAATAAATATGAGATGTCAAGTTTATTAATTATTGTTTTAAAATTAATAAATATTATTATTATCAATTGATATTATTAACTATTATTAGTAATTACAAATAGCGGTTGGAGTATGATTAATTTAAGGGGAGAGATATAAAGAGAATACGAAGAATCCAAATCCAAATGAAAGCCCACAAATTCTCACGTGGACTTTTCTAGGAGTTGAATTGGTTCAAATGGACATACTTAGATTAAAATGTAGAATTTCACAACTTCAGTCAAAGCCTCGTTCCTACTATCATTAATATTAAATTTTAAATTCAAATCACAGTCCCAAACTAATTATACTATCGATCTGTTTGGCTGTCGTAAGTGGCCGTAAGTCATAAGCTGTAAGTTGTAAACTCTTTTACAGTTGTAAGTGAGTTACATGCAAGTTACAGTGTTTGATTGGTAATATAAATTGTAAGTGGGAAAGTATGTTGTGTATTACGGTGTTTGGTTGTCGTAATGTGTAAGTTGTAAGTGGAAAAGTTGACCACAAAATTAATTGTCTGGTGATTTAAAAATATTAAAAAATACCAATAAATATTAAAAATAGTAAATATTATAAATAATAAATATTAAATAATTTAAAAATAAAATAAATATATTTAAAAAATAAAAATATTAAAAATATTAAAAATTAGATATATTAAATATTAAAAAATAATCTAATAATCAAAACTTATATTAATCTATAAATAAAATAAGAATTAAAATTAAGTGGAATACATTATATTAATCTAGTAATAAAAATGATTAATCTAGTAATAAAAAGATTCTAATTTTAGAAATTAGTAAATTATTAATAAAATCTTTAATCTAATAATTATATGAGATATGTTGGCCCAAATGCCATTATCCCTAATTTTGATGATAACAAACCATATGTAGTTATGTATTAACAAGATTGTTTAATTAAGTTTCAGGTAAAATTATATGTTACATTTCGGCTCCATCACAAGACTCACACTTTTGGAAGCCAAGAGCCTAACACACTAGAAGAGCTCAAGGATCAAGGGATATTCAGAAGACTATTTCAAGATTTGTATTTTTTACTTTTTCTATTTTAGATAGGATTTTATAGTCGTTTATTAAAACTAAGATGATAGAGGTTGATAGCTTTTGGGATTGACACACATTTCATATTCCTTTGTATTTTTCAAACAAAATAGGCTTCTTACTGTTTTCCTTATCGAGTTTCAGAAAAACAAATTTTCAGAAAATCAAGTTTCAGAAAAATAAGTTTTGAAAAAATTGATTTTGTTTTAGAAACGAATTTTATCAAAATATGATTATAATTTATTTGGTATTGATTCATGACCACATCCTAGTTGTTCAAGACCCTAAAATTCTATTTTATATTTATATATCAAAAAAATTTTCATTGAAAAAAGGTTGATTTTGTAAAAATAATCGGATTAAGATTTTGGCCCTTGTCCGGTCGACCGAGCCACCCGCTCTTTTTCACCCTTTATCGGCGATCTCCAGAGGACCAGGCCCAACGAGGAAGACGATGATGATGATCTTACATGCCGCTCATCTCTCGTCTCTCCCAACGAAGCAATCGTCCTTTGACTCTGACGTAGATTTTCTCAAAGTCTTAGACTCCAAGATCAAGTTCGCCTCTGAAGACTAGAAAAAGGTCAGCTTTAATTATTCTGCCTCAAAATTTTCTCTAATTGTTGCCTAAGTTTTGTAATTTTTGGATAATTTGAGCAAACGAAGAAATTGCCAAAGGGTTCCCATTTGAGATCAAAGATTAGAAGGGCGAGTGTGATTAGGAATTTCCAGAACGAGGAGATTGAAATACACTCTCCATGCCCAATCTCGTATCAGAAAAGGGTGATGATGATGGCAAAGAGTTTGATGAGAACGAAAACGATGATGACGATGAAGGTGCAGGGGAGGTAACAGGTTAGTTCAACATTCCGTTGACGGTGAATATCAGCAGGGAAGGGGCATGAGCTTGGAGGTACGGGGCTGGACCTGCAGGTAATGGGGTCCGGGTATGGTAACTGATGTTTTGGACTTGCGGGTAATCAGGTCCGGGTTTGGTACGTGTAATGGTAATCACGTCTGAATTTGGTAACTCCCGTACTCGCCCCGAGCCCGACCCGTTGACAGGCCTGCACACAACCACCACCACCACAAAAAAAGACAAAAGAGGGTAAGCAATTCTGACCAATACATTGCCGAATATAGGTATCTTGTCACCCTTTGTCACATTATTACCATGGCCAGGTCGGACTAAAATAACTTCATAATGTTGATCCACAATCAAATTTGGTTATATTGGCAACATATTTGCAAAACTATGGGATTCAGCTACATGAGCACAAAAGATAGTCTGACAGATCTCATGCTCCCATTGTTTTTCTGTCAATGTTGGTAAGATCATGTCATACACCATTAACACCAAGCACATTCTCAGCATAGGGATTCTCTACACAATTCCTGTTAATGTGGATCGTTGTGTTGCTTTGTATGGACAAGAATGGGGAAACTAGAGAATGTTAGTTCAAGGGCAGTGAGTTGCTACAACAGCCTCCATGAGTTCCACTAATTTGGTTTTTTCTTTCATATTGTAGTTGTTATTATCTCTCCGTTGCTTGTGTATTGCGTAGAATGGAAGATCTAAAGTGACCCTTTCCCTTCTACAAGCTATTGTTTTTTTATCAAATAGGAGAGAGAGGCTATTTTTAAGAATGGTGGTTCATCTCACTGTTATATAAGCAGTTAGAACATACGTTTAGGCTATAGAAAACAATATGGTCATCTTAATGTTCTTGGACATTGATGTAAAACAAAAGAGGTGGTTTAAGGATTTTGGAAAAAGATGAGAGATGAAAAAAACAAAGGGTTACTTAAGAGATAAATTAAAAAGATTTTTCACCTTTCCGAACCTCATGCCGCTTTACGCCGCACATTCATCGATTTTCACCTCACACTCCATGCTCAATTTTTGGCTTTACAACTAGGGTTTTTCACCCTGGCATGGGCGGCGGCACACGCCCCTAAAGGGGAAACAACCCAACTAATTTTTCCTTAAAGTTCTCGTCTCCTTTATTGAAAGCAATAAAGACTTTTAATAAGCTTACAAGACTCTAACTTCTCTCCATACATCCGATGTGGGACTAAAAGACTACAGAGCTAAATAAAATAAAAGAAAAAAGACACATCATACTAAAAGAAAAATAGAGTCACGAATCAAATTCTCAAATGACATTGATGTCCCCATCATTCTCGCTAGGTGGGAAGAACTCGACTCCATCGAGTATACATGAAGTGGTGGTGGAATTTGAATCTGAAGCTGCTATTAAGAAGCCGATTCTCAAGTACCCATCTTATAATGTTGACTTGTTGATGCTTGTGATTCATATTTGTTGATCCGGATGACTTGTGCTGGTTGATGTCTAATGTTGCTGTTTGGTGGGGAGGGAGGGGAGAAAAAAGAGAGAAGAGGGAAAAGAAAACAATGGCGTTTTGTTTTTCTTTTTTAAATATTTTGGTTGTGATTTTGTAACTAAAGATTCGAGATTGTGGCCGAGGATTTGATTTGAGGTTGAGATTTTGAATTGTGATTGGAATTTGAAATGGGTGGTAAGGATTGAGATAAGGTAAGAGATAATGAGGAGATTGAATTTTTTTTATAATTTTAAAAAAGTTTATGAAAAAAGAAATGAATGAGATTATTTGATAAAAGAGATGAAAAGAAAGAAACAATGAATAATTTAAATAAAATTGTACCGACTTCACATCAGAAATTTTCATAAGAAACTTGTATTACAATTTAATTTCATCACTCATTATTTTTTTCTAACTATGTTCTGATACCAAATTATTGTAAAAGAAAAAAAGGTTCTAATGATTTTGAGAAAAGACGAGAGATTAAAGAAAACAAAGGGTTACCTAAGAGAAACAAAAAAGACCTTCCATCTTTTCAGACCTCATACCACTTCACGCCGCACATTCATCAATTTTGACCTCACGCTGGTTCACGCTGCACACTTAATCTTAGCTTCACACTTAGGATTTTACACCCTGTCATAGACGGCACACGCTCCTCAAGAAAAAACAACCCAACCAATTTTTTTCCTCAAAATTTCGGTCCCTTATATTGAAAGCAATGAAGCCTTTAAATACGCTTACAAGACTCAAATAAAAGAAAAAAGACATACTATATTAAAAGAAAAATCCAGACTTGAATCAAATTCTCAAACGGCATTGATGTCCCCATCAGACATCCTTAAAAGAAAAAAGATATCCTATATTAAAAGAAAAATACAGTCTCGAATCACAATCTCAAATGGCATTGATGTCCCCATCAGACATCCTTCTAGATAACGATAGTTATTTCAATAATCTTGATTATTTATTTGATATTGAGGATATTTGGAGTTTGATATTTGACAACATCTTTTTAGTTAGGTGTGCTAACTGTTATGGTTACTTTGTATTTTTTGGCACTGAAATCATCAGATTTGGGAGATTGATAATAATAGTTTTTCTCCTGAGGGATTCTAGAAAGTTCTTTCTCTGGTTGTTTGAATAGCATACTGAGAGTAACAATTGCCACCTAAAAAGCATGCACACGGACAAGAGATATGGTGCGGTATATGACACGACAATTTCTTAAAAAGTAAGACACGGGAGCACGACAATATGACACTAGATATATATAATATAATATTATGCATAATAATATCAAAGTGATACATAAAGTCATGTCTTTGTATCTAAAAGTTCATTCAGATAGTTCAATGTCTAACTTTTAATATTGAAACATATTTAAACTTATAATAGTTTTATACAAGTGAATATTTTGACGGTATCTTTTGTTTCACTGAAACATAGTTTTCGATACATAAGAAAAAATAAATAAATATCTCATATGTAATATGAATAAAAAAAGTGTAAGAGAAATAAGAAATGTAGAACATGTGTTCAAGAGGTGCCAACAAGAGTACTAAATTTAAAAATATGCATATGATAGAGGATAAGTTCAAGAAGTGTCCAAGAAGTGTCGGTGTTTGACACGTGACGCATGTGCGACTTCATAATAAAAGTACCCATGCTACATAGATTGCCGCTATTATCATTACATGTGTGATACTCAATCCAGTTGATTTGTTAAGTAAGTAATTGCATCGATTGTTATCCCTTATATGTATTTGAAGTCAGTGTTCATAGGTTAGGCTTTTCGTGTCACCAAAAATTAAAGTATCTTGCAGTTTGATGTAGAAGGGAATCAATTGGACTAGTCCATTAATCCAAGTGAGCTGCAACAATAAAGAAGATGAAAAGGGCTATAGGCAATAGTTTTCATTGATAAAGGAAATAAAGAAAATGGATGGTGCTCTTTTATTTGAGAAGTTGTATGGATGTAATGATATATTTGTGAATATTTGATTAAGGGGCATTAAGAAGGGTTAGGATTTCTGTGAATATTTGTATCATAGCAAACATCAGGTGTTTCTTAGTTATTATTTCATCAGGGAGAAGAGCATCAAGGATGGTTGTTGTCTCATATGAAGAGTTCTGACAATTGCATTGTGTGCAAATGGACAAGTGAAAGAATATAATAATTATCTAATTAAGATGACATGTAGTAAATGGTTATTGTTTCTAAGTTACTATTCAATCAAGCAACCAGTTTTACATTTGAAACTTGTTTGTCTTCAATTATGGGTAATGGATAGTTTTTTAATTAATATTGTATCATACATAACTAGTTTTGCATTTGAAACTTGCGTGTCTTCAGTTATAGGTGTCACATGCTTCATAGAATGGATAGATTTTAATTAATATTGTATCACAAGGTTTAACCTATTGGTTTGTCAATATTTCAAAGTACCAGGTATCAGTCACATTGAGGAATCTTCATTGTACATCACTTTGATGTAGCTTCCATACAGATATTAGTTATCAATAGTAAGATAAGAATTATCTCAAAAATGTTTCCTTGCATGGTATGTGTTGCACCTTGTCTCCATTTTTTCCCGTCCTCTACTTGCTACTGTAATTTACCCCCTTTCCAAAGGGAAAATGGACAGGTGGAACTGACTCTTGAATTTGAGAATTATGGTCTTTCCACTGGCATCCTGGCAGGTTCCATCTGAATTATCAAACACTAGCCTTGTAGCTTGTTTCTCCTTTTTTTGGCGATTATTATATTAACACTTGTGCATGTCGGTAAGAAATAAATTCATGTATAACATATGATGATTCTATTACCAAAATACATTTTAGGGGAAGGTTTTTAGGTTCATTTCTTTTTCGGTTAATTCTCTACGTCAAATTGAAAACCCATAAATTTTAATTTTGACATATCGCATTATAAAGTTTTTGGGTTCTCAGTAAGGCAGTGCACTATTGGTTCCTGGATATTGTGAACATGAAAGTGCTTGGATCTTGCTTGGACGACATAATCCTAAACCAATTTTTGTGCATTGTTTTTTGGCCATAGGCACTTCTATCATTTTCCATCATGAAGTTGTACCCATGTTGGACATGTTGACACACACCCCATCACTTCTTGGACACGTGTTGGACACTTCTCAAATGCGTCCTCTATTATATATTATATATTTTCAATTTAGGACACTTGTTAGGCATTTCTTAACATGTCCTAGATTTCTCGTAGAAAATTGACTTGTAAATCTTGACTTTATATAATCTATGATAAGTTTAGATATGCTTTTAATATAAAAAGTGAGATACATTGAGCTACTTCCTACTTCTTAGAAAGTTGAAGAACCAAGAAGAATTCCTTTTTGCAAAATCATAAGATTACACGATAGATTGTAATTATTGTCTATAATTATATTATTAGAAAATGTTCATGGACTAGTGTATGCATGAACATGTTTATGTATGTATTTATTATATACGCACCCTTTTTTTGTTTATTTATATGTACTCTAGTGTCATTTCGTCATTTTTGTGTGTCCTACTTGTTAAGGGGTTATTGTGCTATGTGTTTGTGGCCATGCTTAGCTTTTAGGTTGTCTTGACTCTTGATGTAGATCAGGTAACTTGTAGGCGTGGAAATCAAAGTGAAGCAAATACTGGAATATTCGAATTTGAGTTTAATTTGGTTAGCAAATGCATATTTGAATTTGATTTGAATAGAGATTCATATTCAAGCAGTAATGTAATGTTCAAATTTGATTCAAAGAATATTCGTTAACCAATTATTTAATAATTTTTCCTTATTTTGATATTCAAATTCGATTACAAAATTATTTGTTTAACTAATTATTTAGCATTTAACCCCTGTTTTTATGTACAATTGAGAGAAAACATCATAGGATTGGTATCAACATGCAGCAACATCACCATGTAATCAGTTCCAAATACAAGTTGGGGTAAAATATTAATTGGGCTAAAATTTATGTGTATGTTATATAGAAAACTACAAAGGGTTTGAATTGCATATACATAAATATACACATGCACAAACACACATAGCACAGATATACATATAAGCACAAACACAAAAAAAATACTTGCATGCACACTAAATGACTATTTAATCATCAAACACTTCAAATATGTAAATCATATTCAATTCATTTAGTAGTTCATTTAGCAGATACGTGCAAGTGCGCGCGCGTGCGCGCGCACACACACACACATAGTATAAATGAATATTTGATAATCAAATATGTGAATGGTCATATTCAATTTGTTGAATAGACAAATACCAACATATTTGATTTTGCTTAAATGGCCATCTGAATCAAATTTGAGCAAATAGTTAGACAAATAAATACTAAACTAATTTGATTGATTAGCATTGATGATGAATCATTATTGATGGTCATTGATCAATTATCATTTATGTGGTGAGCAAATCAATGATTGATGATGAGAAATGGTATCTTTTTCACGTGATATTGCTCAAATATATGAAAAGACCAATTTGAAGAGGGTCTGTGATCTACCTTATGGTTTCAATTAACATAGTCCACTCTAGCTTATGTTCATTTTGGTAAGAATGCAATGGCATGAAGTTTCAGTGTTGTTTGCATGAAGAGTAAGGCATCATTTTCATTTTTGAAAGATTGGGTTCAATAAGAAATAACTAATAGATATGATTTCTGGACATGAAATGAGCATTCTATTTCAACATACGCGCAGAGTACTAACATGGGAAGTATCCAAAATCAAGAAACAAGGCCAATTGCATGTATTTAACTACACACACAGCTCTCTCTCTCTCTCTCTCTCTCTCTCTCTCTCTCTCTCTCTCTACTGCACCTGCACCGATATGGGTACAAGTTACAGATGCAACATGGTACACACCTATGTGGATACGACAAATCCTAAGTTCAGGAATACACGGAGGTTAATGTTACGGATAATATGAGTTTGTAAAGTTATAATGATAAAAAAGCAAAATAACTTAGATTTTGAAAATATGTTTCAAGTTGTATAAATCCATAGTTACTCGCACAATTATATATATTTTTTGTGAAGCGGCGAGGCAATACATCAAGAAATCAAATGAAATTGTAGTTCATGTCTTGTAACTTATAATTTCTTAGGACCTTAGATAAATCATTGATGCATCTTGGTTACCTTATAAATTTTAGGATGCGTTTGGAGTATCCAACAAGTATCTGAGTACCTAATACATATGGTATGGGTGCCTTTCCTTTATTCCAGTACCAAGGCAGCATAACTTATATACGGTGAAATTCATGCTTGTGTCTATTGAATAGCATATATTTTAGGTGCACCAATGAGATCGGGTCATCCTCATCACCAGAAATCTCTTGGTTCATGCTTTTTTGTGTTGGCACTCTTTCCAATTTTTATGATAAGAAATTGCCATAATTTAGAGTTTAGGTTCTCCAAGAGTAACCTGATAAGGTCGACATGCACTTCAATAAATAATCTCCACTTGCGTATTTAATAGATATATCTAGGATACCCTTTGTTCACTTAACTTCTCTGGTATATACATTCTCTTTACAACTGAGTTGTTAATCACGAGCAACCCAGTCAATCACCACTTTCTTCTTCTGAGAAGTTCCAAAGTCTCTAGAATGTAGGTGATAGAATATAAAAGTATTAACCTTAGTCCTCACCTCAACTTAAGGGTTTTGATGTAGTGGCATGGACTTTAATATGATATCTAGAGTAACCCGGGTTTATGTATTTAAAAAACAGATTTTAAAAAAATAGAGCTGCATAAAAGCCCAGGTTTCGACCCATCAAAAGGGCACTTGACATGCTGGCGTGTGTTAAAATATAAAAGTATTAACCTCTACCCTCATCACAACTTTAGAGTTTTGGTGTAGTGGCATGGACTTTTATGAAAAAGTATCCTAGTTTACAGCCTTAGGTTCTCCAAGAGGGATTAACCTGATAGACTTAAAGTACACTTCAAATAAATATCATGATTACTAATTTACTTGCATATGTAATAGCCACATTTAGGTTGCGTTTTTCTGCTTTAACAACTTCTTTGCTACATAAATTTTCAAGTCTTGAACAAAGGCCACGAGCAACCCAGTCAACCATTGCAGATACTTCAACTTTCTGATATAATAATGTATTATACCCTTCATCTTGCGCATACTTTTTAGGTAAATAAAGGTTGATACTTCTGCAAATGTCAGAACCTGTGGACATGATTATCACTTGTGGACACACGAGACACTTGAACTTAAACATAGACAGACTATTATTAAGAAAGCGTGATTCTCGAAGTTATATAGATAATGTGGACGAACTCAAATACTGAAATTTAACTTATTCTTACTGTTGCATAAACAAGAATTTGGATAATTAGATAATTGAAGATCACACAAGACAGGTACATATTAACTTTCATAGGGAAGAAAGCCTTCTTGTTAGATACTAAGACTGCGTGGCATTGCTTGCGTTTATAGATAAGTCCTTTAGAAAAGGATTAGTCCAAAAGCACATTTTAGAAGAGGATTTTTACAAAGCTTGCAATTTTTGGTAATTTTAAAATTTTACGTGCTTATCAATAGAAATCAATATTTAAAATAATTTGGATAGGAATTTGTAGAAAAGAGACATTTTAGATAAGATTCGCAGGAAAAATACAAAGAAAAATTGAAAACTGCAGTTTGAGGCTAGATTGCATGCAGATCATGTGAGAGGAAAAAAATAGAGATCATTTTGGGGTGGTGTTTGCTTTTGTCATTGGGAGAAGCTAGATTGTTTGGTTACTCCAAACCGTAATTTTTTGGCTTGTGCAATTTTCAAAAAGTCCTTTTTTTTGGATTCATTAGAAACATCTAATTTTTTTAAACAAGAACTTATTTCTTTAAAATCGGTAAAAGCACTTTCTGAATGCAACGCCAAACACACCCTAACTTTAGATGTTTTCTTCAGAATTCAAAAGTTTGTTGCATTTTTCTTTGGTGCTTTTGGGCATGCAATTATTTGGATCAAAGCACGCCCATTTTGCAGCTCTTTCCAAGTGTATAGTTGCCTTTGTATGTTATATAGGATTCCTTTTAGAGGTCAAACTTGGATGTAAACGAGCCGTGAAAATTTTGCATGATGTTTTCATTTACTTTGCGAGCAACTTCTCTGGGATAGGTGAATCGGTTATTAGCGGATTTCGTTATATCAAGAAGAAAAGGCCATCATTCTTAGATGTCAGACTACTTGACATCACAGGGCCCTAAAAGGTATTAAATATAGTCAATGAAAACCATGGACCCTCCTTGTGTTCTCCGTGCTAGAACTTCTCCTCAGCAGTGAGCCTTTAGATATTCCTCCTTCCATTGCCTTTGTTCTCCTACCTTCTTACCCATCGCCTCAACCCGACTGTGCAGAACTCCATCCTTAGACTACAGATCCTCAGCCCTCCACTTTTCCAAGATGAGATTGCCAAACTCTGGCAGGCTTATCCTGATCCTATCGTTGTCAACTTATTGGGTTTGTTTTCTCACCAGGAAGTTCTCAGGTCATCCAATCTTAGAAAAATCCACAGAGGATTATGAAAGCTCTGGTCCCTCAAAATGAGTGGGAAATTATTCCCATGAACTATGTGGCTTCTTTTTTGGGTTCATCTCGCTAGGACTAAGATTGGGTCCTTCATGATAGGCCATGGATCCTTGACAACATTGTGCTGGCTTTTGAGCCATGGAATCCCAACCTGAGTAGTTGACAGAGGTGGTGGTGTAGATGCATTTGCCAGACCTCCCACCAGCTATATGGACTAAATCCACCTGTGAAGTCATCACAACCAGTGCGAGACGCCTCATGAAACTTGATGTGGTCATCGCGTTCTCAGGATAGATCACTACACTCTCATCGGTGCCGGAATGATCTCTTAGCTTTGATTCCAAGATTAGATGTTATCAATGGATCAAAGGCGGACCACTTCATTATATTTTCGAATATGAACGCTTACACCTCTTCTGCTTTCGATGTGATTGGTTGGGCATTGGAACACAATATGCAGCTTCTCCTCCCCTAGACTTCCTCACTGTCGCATGCAACTTTGCTACATTTGCTGAGATCAACATCATGTTGGCGAGCGATGGCAGTTGTACAACAACTGCCGATGATGTACAAGTTCTCTGTTGTTGGATCTACATTAGTAGGCGTTGCCAAAACCCTTACTTGGTAAAACATTCCTGTCCAACAAATTTCTCTTGAAGGATTCAAGTCCTCATCATGTGCAGCTGCACATGACTTAGCCGCCTCTTCTACCTTAAACCAAATTGTTTTGGGTCTATTGGCCCTATTGAAAAACCTGATGATTCAGGGGGGCTAAGAGATTGAGCCATTTGGTCCGCTTTCTCACACTTCATCCCTCAGTTCTGTTGGGTTATGGAGATTGTGCCTCCCCTTTTCTCAGAATGTTAAAACTTATCTTTAGGGCTAGGAAAGAGGCCCATAATTTTGAGGCTCTCCCAAGAATCCCCCTTTCTATCACAACAACAAAGCTCTCTCACACTTAGATCATCACTTGAGTAGAAGCAGTTTTGACAATGTATGAAGTCGACCATCATTATAGCCGAGATATTCCAGTTAGTGTCCTAGAAACAAAGCGTAAGGAGGTTGCCTTTCAGCCACTAAGAAGCGAAGTCAAACCAGCCCAACAAGTTACTACCACTACGTGATACATTCTTCTTTGCTAACGCCACAAATGAGGTGATCTGAAAGACTGAAACCTCCCAACTCCTGACAGAGTTGCTTTAGGCTCCTTTTAATCCTCTATTTTATTTTCTTTACTTCTGTCTTTTTTGAAATTGACTAGCAAAGAAAGGAAAACCAAAAGTAAGCAAAAGCTTCTAGTTGATATTGCGATCAGAGAAAAGACAATATTTTGCTTAGAAGACGCTCAATGCCTGCTGGTTAAGTTTGATTCAGGGGGTCACCAAGAAGTGGCTTTAATGTTTTCCACCGACTTTCAGGTGGTTATCTTTATTTTGTATTTATTGAAGAATTTTGATTATTTGGAATTCTAGGTGTTTTCTAATTTCTTGACCCTTCTGCTTTGAATTCTACATTTGAAAATTTCAGTCTAGGTTTGCATCAGGGACTGAAAAACTGAATCTTAAATATAACATCAGCTTTGGTTACCTTTCTTATGTGCATGTTATTAAATTTTAAAGCCATTGCCTCAACTCAGAATCTCTATGCTTACAAATACAGTGTATTCTTGTATCAAGTTACTTGGAACCTTCCATCCCAACACTTGAAAAATTTATGACTATAGTCAGATACTTTGTCCTTTAATGCACACAGGTAGAGTGGCTTACATGTAGTCATTTCTTTTTCTTGGCTTGTGGCCTTCTATGCCTATTGCAGCAATTTCACCTATTACTTGTGCATGTGTTTTTTTTTATTGCAGTGCCCTATATATTAAATACTTACAGCTCACTGTTGAATATAAATGTATACTTTTGTTTTCCATTCCCAAAATAATTTTTCTTCTGTTATTTGTTCAGATATACCGGGGCAGGATGCTCCTTTTCTGTCTTGGAATCGATATTGGTTTAATATCCACCATTATATCAAATAGAAGAGAAATAGAGAAGCCGAATGACATGCTGAAGAACACTGAAAACTTAGTTCAAGATTTACAAGAAGAGTTGGAAATGAAAGATTCAGTGACTGTAAAGGATCTGGAGAATGAAGCTGAAGGCCAAATACTTGATGACAGTTATCCCAACATTCAAGGTTCAATTGACTTATTGCAGACTCGGGTCCAGAATCCTTTCCTGCTCAGAAAACTGATGATAATGACCAACCATATTCCAAGACCGCAGGGATATCTGAGTTGAGTAGAATTGAAGCAGAGCTGGAAGCTGAACTGGAGAGGTTGGAACTGAATATGAATGCTTCCAATTTGGATGGAAGAATGTCAGCTCTTGGTGGGGTAAGCCCATAACTGTTAACTTTGAAGTCTTATGCATCCGTTAATCATGTAGTTTATTTGACTAGAATATTATTTCTGTGTTTTGTATCATGATGCTTATCTTGATGTATTCCTGCCTCATATTGATCGTCGAAATGGTGACTTGTGAACTGATTCCTACCTACCTGAGACCTGACAAAAGCACAGTTCAGGAATTTTTAGGGGTTATTGGATGCACGTATAATAGAATTACTCAAAAGAAATGGTGGTTTGTGTCAGGAGATGGATCATGAAAATTAAAAATTCTACTTACAATTTTTCCAATTCCAATTTTCCAAGGACTTTTTTGGGTTGATTTTGTAAAGTCTAATCTTGGGAATCGACCACAGTTTTGATTCACTATCCAATTGCAGCAAAAACTGTCCCACTTTACATATGTAAAATTTTTGAAAATTAACAAAAAACCATAGGTTTGCTTCACTTATCCAATTGCAGCGTAAACTTTCCCCCTTTACATGTCTAAAAACGGTCTCATTTCCTGGATTGACTTCTTTGCAGTCATTGCATCTTCCTGAAGCAAATGCCTGCAACTTCAAAACATTGATTTTAATAATGTCAATGATATCATCTTTCCATTCTCTCGCTGCATGCTCCTAAAGTAGTTAGGGAATCTCATGACTATGAAATGGCTGTGTATATGGTGCTAGATTTTCCGTTATTTTTGAATTAAATGGTACAAGCTAGTGATGTAATTGTGAATTTCCTTTTTTCCCTTCTCCTTTTAATTTTTAATAATCCCAAATCCTTAGAAATTAAGAGGAGAAATTCATCAATTTCCCTGTTCCTTCCTACATTGGACGTGCATCATCAAGTGAAACAGTAATATCAACCTCATTTGTAAGGTTATGTGTTGTACTATTTATACATCTCTAGGGGGTAATCTAGTGTCGTTAAGTTTCATTTCTCATATAATTTCCTTTTTTTCATAATATTCATAATAATTGGTAATTATAATAGAGAGATTTCGTTTCAGCCACCTTTGTCAAACCGTAATTAGAAAAAAAAACTCACTCACAAAATTTAATTCGCTTCAGCAACTTTCTTTTTTAAAGAAAGGGTGTGCACCACACACATAAACGCAGAAGCGCTACTGAGGGTCGTACGTCAACGTGTCGAGGCAGTAGAAGCGCTTTTGAGTACGCTTTAGAGCGATGAAAAAGACTTAAATGTCCCTCGCGATATTAAGCTGAGGACTGCGACTATGATCACAATTCTCACAAAAATGTCCTATTTTTTTAGCACAACTCTCACAAAAATATCTTTTCTGATTCTTTATTGATCACAGTCCTTACAAAAATTTCATATTTCTGAGTCCTAGATCGCATCTCACAAAGATGTCATGTTTCACAAAAATGTCATATTTCTGAGTTTTTATAGGACTGCGATCGTGATGTCGCAATCTTCTTTATTAAAACTGCGATCATGATCACAGTCCTTACAAAAAATTTTGTTTGAGTCTTTATTAAACTACGATCATGATCGCAATCCTCAAAAGAATGTTTGCTTATAAGGACTGTGACTGATCGTAGTCCTCATAAACACAGTGTGTGTTTATTGAGGATTGCGACCTCAATAAAATATACAATTGTGTCTTTTTTGAGAACTGTGAATCTAATGCAGTCATCAATAACACAACTTGAATGTGTTTTTTTTTTTTTTTAAATACGATCAAATTTCAGAGCTCAAATGAACATGATGGATCCCTTGCTATTATAAAATCATAAAAATTAACCGAACTAACTAAAAAATTACCTAACAGTAGATCTATATAATCAATTAATAAGAAATAATGAAGATTTCAAAGAAATCACAGATCTCACAACAGACTACGAAAAAAAAAAATACAAAAAAAAAAAAAGAAAACAAATTGAAAAAGAATAATAATTTAGAGCTTGCCATATTAAAAAAACACAGAGATTCCCACCATGTCGATGAAGATCGAGGGCGATGTTGAGGGGAGAGCAACATCGGGGCGATGGAAGGGAGTAAAAGAGAAATGAAAATATATAAAGAAGTAGTGGTTGAGAGGAACCAATTTATGCAGATGTGAATGCAATTGTAGCAAATAAAAATAGGGGGTAAGTTTTTTTTTTCCTACCTATGAATGAGAGTAGGTGGTTGTAGCGAATTTTTCTATTATAATACTCTTTTCTTTTATAGTAGTGTTGTACTTAACATTGCGGTTTGAAATTTCTCACTGCAGCTAGATCCAGTTCTTATAGCTGATATAGTCCATGGAGAACTACGAGCAGATATGCTTAACAGGACGGTCTAGGAGGCCAGGCCGAGGCCAATAGAGACGGCCACAGCACCTCTACGACCGAAACCCACACTGTGAATCATGCAGTTTCACCTAGAGAACTCAGCTTACGCCTCCATGAGGTCATTCAGTTCAGTCTGGCAGAGCGAATTGAAGAGCTCAATAGTGCACGTCGCCACAGCCAGAAGCAATTTGAGTTCATGAAAGCCGAGCGAGGTCCTCTCCCAAAGGCAAAGAGCCTTCTCAAACAGTGAAATGGGATCTTGTTCTGCCCCAGAAAGCCCAGCCCTTTCTGGTCAAGATGTTCCTGTGGATCAACTGTCGTGCTTAATTTTATCTGGGATGCACTGCATGCTCATGATGAAGCGCGCGAGGAGTTCGTGCGGATAGCTGACAATCAAGAGCGCCAGTCACTGACGGCCAACACAAACAAAGGTCTTTACATGGATGGGTTATCGCGATCAGATTGGAGTCCCATTCAGGACAACGAATGTGTTGCTGGGGGTGAGTTATCTGTAGGCACTAGGCCTTTTAGGACGGCGAGCAGGGACTCCAGTGACGCTGGTGATAGCGGTGACGCTGATGACGAAGAGGGAAGAATATTGATCCAACAGATTGTAGCGAGGACAAGGCAAGGTTCTCCTGCTGCAGTATTGCATGCTCAAAGAATGCTTTTTGCAATATATGAGTATCTTTCTCTTTTGCCTCTTGGCAATGGGTAACAACAGTCAGAAAAGAAATATATATTTTAAAGAAAATATAGTGAGATTCAATCTTTTGATGCTAGAGCTACACTGAACAGTGAATTTGAACACGATGAATGTCTTTGAAGATGTCAAAAATACATTATTCAATATTGCGAGAAAAGGAAGAAAAAAACAAAAACAAAAAAAATTCAGAGTGAGCCAATTGGTTATGGCTCTAATTTTATCATAATCGTATCATAATCAAATAAAATGCAATTGTAGTCACCAAATAAAGAGTAGGAATTCTAATATAGTCACGCTCAAGTAAAGAACAATCTGACCAGCTTCTTGCTAAAATCCAAGAATAGCAACATACATTTGAACTTGTAAAAATTTGTTAACATGCTAACCTGTGTCTTGAAAGTATCATTCACAATTCCGATGCCAAAATCGAAACAAAGTCAATAATATTTTTCAGGACCAAGCTCAGTTGTAGATACGTCCCACCTTATGGTGTCATATTTCATAGACATGTAGCACTGAATTAAGAAATAACAAACAAGATACAGACCCACCCCTTTTTTCCAATTTAAAACCTAATTCTTTTTCTGTTTTGCAGTTTCAATCATATATGCTAATCAATATTCAGCTAAGATTGGTGCAACTTATCCCCGTCTGTTTGCATTCGCATCATCTATGTTGTTCATATTGCCACCAAAGTACCCGTCACTGCTGCCAGCAACACTGGAATTACTGTCACCAGTATCGCCATCATAATTGCCGGCACCGATGTTGTATCCACCACCACCTCCAGCATTGTAGCCGTCTCCACTATAGTTACTTCTGGCACCACCATAATTACTGCCATAACTGCTGCCAGGACCACCTCCATAGCTACCATAGCTGCCGCCACCACGGAAACCACTTGTCCGCTCAGTAGCATAATTCACTCTAACAATGCGTCCTTGAAGATCCTAAAGAGAGGGTAACATTAATCAGAAACTGAAAAGAGTTAAGAATATAGCAATAAGCAGATCTTTAAGTTGTCACTTAGGTGAAAGCATGGCTTCAAATATCAGCCGATCCAATATATATGGCGATATCTTATCGGGCTTCGAGTTACCAATACAAAACCGACAATGAGCAATATCGATACTAGAAACTGTTGGTCAATTACCGATATCGACATTTTAAACCATGGGTGAAAGAAGTAGAGAGGAATTTTGTGTGTGTGTGTGTGTGTGGTGTGTGTGTGTGTGTTTCAAAATGCAGTTCCATATATGGTTATTTTTCAAACCTGAGGGAAAACCAGGCCGAATAAATTCTTGGCTGTTATGTGATGTAATGTGATGTTATTTGAACACAATCATCTACATAAACACCAGGCCTTAGAAATCTTTAGTCCATATAATCTAAGATCAGCACCATGGAATAAGTTTATTCCAAGAATAGACAAACACCACAAGATTGAAAAAGAAAAAGGCCGTTCGACATAAGACCAACCATAGCAATCGCAAAACCCATCAAAGGGCTTTGTGTTGTGCATGGTAAATATTATAAACTGAGATGCTTGCTTCCAATTATGACTATTAAGCATGATTATTGTCATCCATTTTACTGTTTGCTTTATGTATAAATACAGAAATAAGTCCTATCCCAGTTTTTAAACTGAATAGCAATTGCTGCACAAAACAATGACAATACTGTTTTCAAAATTGATGCATGAGATCAATAATCAGATATACTTGAAGAGTTTCAGATGCAACATAATTTGAAAAGTCATTCTAACTAAAAGGTACTCTACTGCAAAACAGATGCTAAACCAGTGGTGTAGAATCTCCTAGCAGTCACTATCAGCCATTAATCACAGGTAACAAACTAAATAAATATTATAGGCTAGCTCAAGGTTATTACTGATCTTATTATCAGCAGCATATCATTCTAAAATGTAAATAGGCTTGTCATTATAAGGTTCTCTATAGCGAAATAGATACTAAATCAGTGGCATAGTATCTCTTAGCAGTCACTGTCAGCCATTAATCACAGGTGACAAACTAAATAAATATTATGGACTAGCTCAAGGCTACTACTGATCTTCTTATCTGGTGCATATCATTTTAAAACGCAAATAGGCATGAAATATTATAAGGAGCATATCATTCCAAAATGTAAACAGGCATATGAAATTATTTGCTGTGGGAAAATAGCTTGGGGTTATCAAATTGTGTTCAAACTCCGTTTGAGATAGAAAAATGGCTCTTATGATGTGACAACTTAGAAAAGTCATGGACTTACCTAACATGACGGTAAGCCATTAGATTATGGGCGGTGGGATATGATATCATCCTACTCAACAATTACTTGTTGCTTTATCATTGTATCAGTACCGGAAAGTATTTAAATCAATACATAAGCGTGGTCGTTGTTCTGTGTGTGTGAGTTTTTAGTTTTACTTTTTTTATATGTGAGGGACCTGACAAAAATGGCGACACCAAAAAAAAAAAAAAAAAGAAAGTACAGCTCTCTCTCTCTCTCTCTCTCTCTCTCTCTTGAAAGAGAACTAATTTATGACTTCAAAAAAATGCATGTCCCGTGTAAAAGTTGGTGTTTGGTTTACTTTTATAGAAGTTCATTTAGGAGAAGCCCAAATATATTAAGAATATGGCTGAAAACAAAAGGAACTCAATTCTCTATGTTGTCTCGCACCTTGCATCACTAATGAAAAAACTCATCCCTCCCTGCCTCATCCAAGCTCTTTGCAAAAATTCCATCCTTGCTCTAAAAAACAATAAAAAATGCAACAAAAATATCTGCTTAATTTGAAAAGCATTATTCCATGCAAATGTGCCAAACAAACACAAATCTTTTTTGGAATGAGCTACATGAATCATCTAGATCCACTAAGGGCCACTCCTGTACGTTAACAACAAGCATATACTTTTTTACAGCCTCAATCCATGTTCATCTAGACTAGCTTGTTCCCTTGATTCATACCATCATTTACCTCCATTTCACATATACAAACCATCTAGTCGTTTTGCCTCATCTTATCACAAAATTACACCATAATCAACTTCTCCCAAATGCATCCATTTCATAGCCACTCATCATTTCTGGTACACTTGTTCTTTTAGCAAGTCTGTTGATTGTCTGACATTTTAACCATAAGAATAGCTGGTCACTAGATGTCTTATATGTCTTTAATTTCATTGGTATTCTATGGTCAAATAAAACTCTAGGCTAGAAGCACCTCTCCGTTTTAACAAAATGCTTTGATTATGTCTTTAATTTCATTCGTATTCTATGGTCAAATAAAACTCTAGTCTAGAAGCACTTCTCCATTTTAACAAAATGCTTTGATTATATAGATATCAACCTGGATCTTACCATGATGTGAATAATTTGATCCCAAATAGCAAAACCCAATTTCTCTAAGTATGTCCTGTGACATGAACTTCTCGTTTTTTGTGTCATGCTAAACTTACGTTCTACAGGTATGCCTTTCTCCTACTAATTCTATATATCCTTTTTTATTCAAAGCTTTTGGATTTCTAAAAAAGATTTCTATGCAAGCAAACGCAATGCCAGAAACTACATAAACTTTCCAAACATAGTTGTCAACATACAACCTTCTCACAGTATCAAAATATTGATAACTATGCTCTAAATTCAAATCTAACAACGAATGATATTTAGGACATAGACAACCTAGCA
>JAVJIF010008655.1:0-42500 GCA_038442645.1 Agave tequilana
AATAAAAAAAATAGAAAAAGAAAAAAAATGTGTATATAAATACTTAGCCACTAATTAAGCTGGTTAGTCGTGCCTCAAGAAGCATTGCCAATCACGCCTAAAGGTGGTTAAGTCCTTAAATTCCTTCGTGGCCTAGTTTACTCGAGTCCTCGAATCCTAGGGATGTTTTCTCATCTGGTGCCCTAAGACCGTCTGGTTTGGGAGTCATCGGTAAGAGGCTCGTTACAAGGGTAAATTAGAAAGCCTAAGGATGCTAAGGAAATGTAAATAAATAAATATTGTATATATAAATAAATAAATAAAAAAAATGTGTGTTATATATATTAGTAAATAAATGAACTTAGTCTAAGAAAGATCCTTCATATTTATAGATGTATATATACTAGGAATGATGCAAAATCTAGTTTTTGATCTTTTCCTTAAAAACTTAACCTAAATTGAAAACGAAACTCTAAATAGACGCTTATAAGAGGAATGACTAGTTTAGGGTAACCTGAAACCAATAACTCAAGATAGAATCTGCAAAACATGGATCAAAAATTTCACTAACACTTTTCCTTTTTCTTTATGGATTTTGTGAGTGCAATCCGCTGAAAACCCTCAGGAGACAACACTCCTCCTCTAGGGTAACCTAGAGGTTTAACGGCTTGTTGCACGTGCTCAGTGCAATCGTGTCACCTACGAAAAGGTGTAATAATCTAGTTAGGATTTCCTTTTTCTTTCTTTTTGCTCGGGGACGAGCAAAAGCTAGGTATGGGGGTGTGATTGTAGTTCATTTTTGCATCATCTTCCACCTCTTTACCATGCATAATATCAATAAAAATCTGTTTTTTACTCTTTTTCTCTCTATTTTTGCAGGTCCATGGAGAGAGGCCCATAAATCCATGTAATTAGCAAGAATTAAATGGGATTAAGCCAAAGCCCATAAGAGAGCCCAAGAGTTGAGCCCAGGATCTGGAATCACCCACGCATCCAGTCAGCATTCTAGAAGATCCACGTGGCTAACAACCTGCAACAAACTCGCAACAGAAATCGTTGGCGCAACGGCCAAGATTCTGCCGTGGAAACGCGGCTCTGGCCGCGGATCCGCGGCAGTTATCTGGCCGTTGAGCCAGCGATTGATCCCCAACCGTCTGGATTCTGGAGCCTTCTCCTCTGAGGCCTATAAATAGACCATCAGGGCCAGTGAGAGAAAGAGAGGAGAGATTAGAGGATAGAGCTTGTATTTTGTAGGTTTTTCTCTAGGATTTTTATTGCTCTAGTTCTTCTTCTTCCTCCTAGAAATTTTGTGAGAGAGAGATTGAGAGAGAGAGAGAAAGCTTGTGTAAACCAAGGTGTGACAACTTGTGAAGCAAGGATTAATCCAATCTCCTTTCTCTACTTGAGCAATTTCTAGTACTTTACTTGCATTCTTTCATTCAAGCTTTACTTTCCTTGCACTTTTATTCATGAATTGCTTTTCTTTTCTTGTAATGGCTAGTAGCTAACTTCTTCTAACATGACTAGCTGACCACTAACATTGCTAACTTCTAACTCTTGGGTGATTGCTAATTTTTCATCTTGCAATTGTTGAGTCTTTTTCATCCTCGATGGGTTACTTTCACGCTTGGCAAGCTCTTGTTGTAATTCCATATGATTCATGTGTGCCTCATTTAGAGCCTTGTCTTTAGAACAAGTGCCTTGATGGAACATGGAGATGGATCACCAAACATATGCTATTTGTTGTACAACTTCATTACTTCAATGCTAACTTGTTGTATTTGCCTTGAATGACTAATGAATGTTGTATCTTCTTCCTTAGCATCCCTTGAGTGTCACTCCTCGAGTCCACCATTGAAATTCTATCTTGAGAGCCGATGAAATCAATGAGGCTACAAGACAAGTCCAAGAATATCACCCATCAATCAAGTGGGAAAGTAACTAGACCAACACGCAAGACATACATATGCCGATGAATCAACATGAGGCAAGCATCACCATAACGGAGTCTAGTAAGTTAGCAATTTAGAAAGATAGCTAGTCATGGTTTTTCACATCTTAAAGTCTTTTACAAAGTTCTCCTTCTTTTAGTTTTCTTTCCAAAGCAAATCTTGTTTTCTAATTCTTTTCATTTTCTTTCCATCATGCACAAATCCACAAATTCTTTTATCTCTTTTTCCATTTCTTTTTCATTCTTTTAAAAACAGAAGAACCTTCGTTTTCCATCTTCAATACCAAACCGTAACGCTTCCATCGCAAGCTCTCCCTGAGAATCGACCCGTATAGCCTATGCTATTACGGTGATTTGGAAAGAGTACATCAATCATTATACATACATTTCGGAGTAAGTAAGCACTACAAGGTTGTCTCTAAACCTTCTATCTTTTGTTGAATATCTGTGAATCATACTCCGCTACTATACTCCTCTTTTCCTTATCAATCGCCGGTCGACCGGGAACGTGCACACATGGACACCCCCATGGGTCAAAACTGCGGTCGACCGTTCTGACCTGTAATAGAGCCGGTCGACCGCCCAGTCGACCACAACAGTTCATAGGCTGAAAACCAATTAGAAATATGATTTGAAGATTATGTTATGTTTAAAGGGATTTTTGCAAAAGGCTTTGTAAAATCCAATAAGCTAAGTATGCATAAACTGATATATGACTTTAAAGTATTTTAAACAAGAGTTAAAATAATCTTTTTAAAACAAGTGCAATTTTGTGTGTGTGGGGTATTTTGAGCTTCAATACTATATACTATTCTTTAACAAACTAACAACATAAAGATCTATAGGAAGGCTCTCAGAACCGCATTGCTTAGCTAGAGTTTTCTCTCCTATGAGTGAGTCCTCTTACGCCATCAACCTTGCAACATGCTTTAGAATGCTTGAGTCATCAACTCTTTACAAACCTGAAATTCATTCTAGAATCTCTATTGGTACCAAATAGCTTTTAT
Organism: Agave tequilana; assembly: GCA_038442645.1. NCBI lineage: Eukaryota > Viridiplantae > Streptophyta > Magnoliopsida > Asparagales > Asparagaceae > Agave > Agave tequilana. The sequence goes on from JAVJIF010008655.1 coordinate 2,938, forward strand.
ATTTTTTGTTATCATGAAAACGCATAAAATGGAGGTGTGACCTTTGGGCCAACAATCTCCCCCTTTTTGATGATGACAAAACATATAAGCTATGAAACAATATATAGAAGGGAGGTAAAATCTCCCCTCAAATAATGCTATATTAAACAAGTATACTATACTAAAGCATGAAACCATAATGAAAGAATAAACATGAAAATATATTCTTTGATATACTATACCAAAGCATGAAACCATAATGAAAGAATAAACATGAAAACATATTTTTTGATATAAAACAAACTTATCATTTGAGAACAAAACACAAACATAAACACAATATTATAAAGACAAACATATTTCTCCCCCTTTTTGTCATACATCAAAAAGGGATATATTAGTATGAAAACATATTCTTTAGTCAATAACACAAATATTTAGCTCACCACATATGAAGGAAAATCTATTGAAATCAAGTGGTTTAGTGAAAATATTGGCAAGTTGAAAATCAGTAGAAACATAATCAATATCAATATCACCTTTCTCAAAATGATCTCTAAGAAAGTGATATCTAATCTCTATGTGCTTGGTCTTACTATGTTGATTTGCATTCTTAGTTATATGAATTGTACTAGTATTATCACAAAATATTTTAATATGGTCATAATACAAATTATAATCAAAGAGAGTACGCTTCATCCAAAAGACTTGAGCACAAATGCCCCAGCCGCAACATACTCCGCCTTGGCGATTGAGAGGGCTACCGAATTTTATTTCTTGGAAGACTATGAAACAAGACAATTACCAAGAAATTGACATGTTCCACTAGTACTCTTCCTATCCACTCTACAACCCGCATAGTCAGCATCAGAAAAACTCATCATTGAGAATTGTCCGGTCTTCGGATACCATAGACCCATTCTTATAGTGCCCTTAAGGTATCGAATAATGTGTTTTACTGCAATCAAGTGGGATTCTTTAGGGCAAAATTAGAATTTAGCACAAAGACACACACTAAACATAATGTCCAGCCTACTAGCCGTTAAATACAACAAACTACCAATCATGTTTCTATATAATCTTATGTCTATACTCTTACCTTGGTCATCCTTGTCAAGCTTAGTTGTGGTAGCCATGGGAGTGTTGCACGTTTTTGAGTCTTCAAGTCCAAACTTCTTGATGATTTCCTTAGTGTACTTGACCTGACTAATGAAGATCTCATCACTCCTTTGCTTGATTTAGAGTCCAAGAAAATAGTTCAATTCACCCATCAAAGACATCTCAAATTCATGTTGCATACATGATTCAAACTCCTTGCAAAGTAATTCATTAGTAGAACCAAAGATTATATCATCAAATATATATTTGTACAATAAGAATGTCATTACTAACATGTTTAGTAAATAATGTGGTGTCTACTTTGCCCTTAACAAAATCATTTGATAGAAGAAAAGTAGAAAGTTTTTCATACTAAGCTCTTAGAGCTTGTTTTAAACCATAAAATGCTTTATCTAGTTTGAAAACAAAATTTGTATGTATATGATTATCAAAACCAAGGGGTTGTTCAACATATACTTCCTTTTCAATAAAGCAGTTTAAAAATGCACTTTTTACATCCATTTGAAAAAAATTGAAATTTTTATAGGATTCATAAGCTAGTGTGATCCGTATGGCTTCTAGTCGTGCTACGGGTGCAAAGATCTCCTCAAAGTCGATTCCTTCAACTTGGTGTAACCTTGGGCTGCTAACCTAGCCTAATTCCTAACAACATTTCCTGACTCATCCAACTTATTTCTAAAAATTCGCTAAGTACCAATTGTTAGTCTATCATGCACTCAAATTGATTAAGCTCTTCTTGCATAGCAAGCAACCAATATGAGTCACCCTCGGCTTCGAGGATATTTTTGGGTTCAATATGAGATATGAATGCATAATACCCACACAAATCATGGAGTTTAGAGTGAGTGGTTACCCCCTTTACTACATCACCTATGATGAGATCTTTGGGATGATTTGTAGCATATCTCCAATCTTTAGGAAGTGGTTGTGATGGTTCCACTTCATCCTTTTGAACTTCACCATTTAGTTCTTACTTGTCTTCTTAGATGGGTGAGTCTTTCAAGGATATTTTCTCCATGTCTTCACCTAAAGAATCAATCTCTACAATATTCTTAACAAATGCATTAGAAACATGCATAGATTATTCAATTATAAAAGATGATTTATTGAACACTCTATATGCTTTGCTAATACTAGAATAGCTAATAAAAATTGCTTCAAAAGCATTAGCATCAAATTTGCCCAAATTATCTTTGGTGTTCAAAACAAAACATTTGCATCCAAAAACTCTAAAATACGAAACATTTAGTCTTCTCAAATGATAGATTTCAAAGGAAGTTTTGGAAGTATTTTTACACAAGTAAATTCGGTTCGATATATAGCATGCGGTGTTTACGGCCTCGGCCCATAAGTATTGAGGGACCCGTATTCACTTATCATGATCCTAGCCATTTCTTGAAGAGTTCTATTCTTCAGTTCAACTACTCTATTTTGTTATGGAGTTCTAAGACATGACATTTCATGCTTAATTCCATTTTCATCACAATAAGTCATAAAAAGTTGGTTGACAAACTCACCACCTCTATCACTTGTTATGCGCAAAATCGAAAATCCTTTTTCTTTTTAACCCTTTTTTGAAAAATCTTAAAATGTGAAAAAGTTTGATCTTTATGCTCTAAAAAGAAAATCCATGTGAAATGAGAGAAATCATCGACTAAAATCAAAACATATCTATTTCCATTTAAACTTTTAGTTTTAGTTGGTCCAAAAAGATCCGTGTGGATCAATTCTAATGGCCTAAATGTCATGATATCCTTAATTGGTTTGAAAGAGGACTTTGTTTATTTTTCAAGTTGGCACGCATCACAAATAGGGTCCTTTTCAAACTTCAAATAAGGAATACCCTTCATAAATTCCTTAGAATTGATTCTAGAAAGATGATCAAAAGAAGCATGGCCTAATCTTTTATGCCATAACCATAAAATCTCATCAAAACCATTTAAACAATTTGTAGGGCAATCCAAATTAAGCATACTAATAATGTAGACATTATTTTCACGAAATCCAGTGAGAATACATTCATTGGTTTCACAATCAAAATTTTGCAAGAAGATTCATCAAAAATACTTTGAATCCATGATCACATAGTTGACTAATACTAAGTAAATTATATTTAAGCCCATCAACAAGAACTACATTTTCAACTAAAGGAGATGTACCAATCTTGATGTTACCATACCGATGATGGTGCCCTTGGGGTCATCTCCAAATGTGACGGTGCCACCTTCAACGTACCTCGACAGGGTTGCAAAATTATTGATATCCCATATCATTTGTCTTGAGCAACCACTATCAAGGTACCACCGTTCTTTACGCCTTGGAGTCTTGGTGTGTACCTATATCAAATAATTTAAAGGTGATTTTGGTACCCATATTTTCTTGGATCCTAATACGTTAGTGTTTCGAATCCAAACATGATTATCCATACTAGTTATATGATCATAACAAAATTTGGCTAAATGACCATTCCGGCCACAATAAGTACATTTATAAATTCTTTCATATTTAAAAGCATAATGAGCATGTGGTTTATGAACATGTGATTTGTGAGCAAGGGGTGTTTTAGCATGATTGACATGTGATGTGTTGGCATGATGAACATGTGGAGTTTTAGCATGAGATGGTTTATCATGTTTAATATGTGAAGTGTGCATGTGTTTCTTTGAAAACATTTCTTCTAATTTAGTATTGTTAAATGCACATTCTTTTAAAATATTTTCCAAATCATTTATTCTAGTTTTTAACATAAAAATCTCATTTTCATCAATTTTAGGATATTTAGCTTTGCATGTAACTCTATAGGCATCAAAATCTCTTTGTGTTTAAAATAATAGTGGAAGATAATTCATCCTTTTCTTTTTAAGAAATAGCAATTTGATTTTTAAGCATTTCATTTTTCTTTTTCTATCTTAAACAATCTTCCTTCTTAGAATAAAAACTTTCTGAAAGTTCAATGAAAGCTTGTAATAACACTTCTTTGCTTATCTCATTATCATCATAAGATGGTTCGGGAGTTACCTTAGGTGTGTTTGTCTGAAACACATGTTAGCCGTGTCAACTTCATCTTCGGATTCACTTTCCGAATCCCAAGTGGCTTTGAACACCTTCTTTACAAACAACATCTTTTGCTTCATGGAGGAAGATATCTTGTTCTTGAAATATGGACAATCGGCCATGATGTGTCCAGGTTTCCGACAGTTGTAGCATGTGATCTTCTTCTTCTCCTTCCCTTCCCATCTCCTTCTATGGTTAAGCTTTTTCTTATGGTACATTCTTTTTACATTTCGCACGAGAAGAGATAGCTCTTCATCATCTTCTTCATCATCATAGATGGTGGAGGTAGACTTGAAGGCAATAGACTTTTTCTTTTGAGGCGCCGCTTCTTCTCTAATTTTTTCTCTATCTTATGAGTCTTAAGATTTCCAATAAGACTTATGAGCTCCATCTCGTCTTTGTCGTTCAATTCCTTTAAGGTGGTAGCTTTGATTTCCCAAGATGAAGGGAGTGCACGAGTTACCTTACGCACCTTTTGGTCGTTGTTGATTTCATCACCTAGAGAAGCAAGTGCATTTGTGATTTTAGTAAACTTAGTAATCATATTATCAATAGATTCATTTTCTTGCATTCTAAAATATTCATACTGAGAACGCAAGAGATCAATTTTAGCTCTCTTAACTTGTATTGTTCCCTCATGAGTGACAAATAAGTGTTGCCAAATCTCATATGCGGACTTACAATGGATAACCCGTGTTAAATCATCCTCATTTAATGCTAAAAGTAAGGCATTTTGAGCCTTTGAATTTGCATCAACTTCCTTGGAGATAAGATTGAACCAAGTGTCCTCCTCACCTACGGTTCACTATAGGGCTTGGTCAAAGACTTAGTAACTCGGCTACTTAGAGATTGCAAAAATATGTCATCCTAACTTTTCATATGGGAAGGTTGAATCCATCAAATTTAGGTGGGGTCTTAATATTATCGGCCATCTTTACTAGTGTATGAATGAAGATATGAAAATAGTGATTAGCAATTTATAGGATCATTGTAAGGATGTAAAGTCAAAAACTAGAGTCCTAGCTCTGATGCCAATTGAAATCACCTAGAGGGAGGTGAATAGGTGAAATGTTAATCAATACACAATTTAAAAATGAGATGATGCAACGATCACTCAAAGCAAGATTAGAAGCCAGATACCCCGTGAAGGGTTCTGAATTCCTTCCTCGTGATTCCTCTAAATAAGAGTTTGAGGTACGCAATGCAATCTTATTGTGAGAGTATAGATCAACAATATAAGAATGAATGAATAGAAAGTAAACAACACAAATAAACCAATCGCAAACATAGAGATTTATTTCGAGGTTCGAGCACCCAGCTCTACGTCCCCGCCTTCACCCAGAAGGATTTTCGATCCACTGGAATATTCACAAAGGATTACAATCACTAGGGAGTGCCAAACTCCTCAGTCACACTCCTCTAGTCTAGAGGTAGTGTTGCTACAAGTACAATAATCACTTGGTGATCAAAAGACCACAAACTCTGTTTTGAAAAACTTTTCTTTACAAAACCCTAGAGAATAATATGTTGGATTGAAGCTCAAGGTTTGTAAGTGAAAATAAAACAAAGTAGAAGAGAGATTTGATTTAAAAACTTCAGAAATAAATCAGAGATTAGAGCACAAAAACTGAGCGTAAAAACTTCTTTCAAGAATACTTAAACTTTGAATTCTTTACAAATGTTGTTGTGATCTCCTCAACCCCAACCACCGCTATTTATAGGATTTAGGTGGGGATTAAAGGGTAAATGTTTATTTTGACTAATCAGGAAGAATATGACCAAAAACCAGCCTAAAATCACGTTTTAAGATTAAAACCACGTTTTAAAACATGTTTAAAAAATTAGCCGTTTGGCAGAAAAACCAACCACGGTCGACCAGCCAGTCGACCGGTTTTCAAAAATTTCTGACCGTTGGCTGCTCTGGTCGACCGCCCGGTTGACCGTCCCAAACTGAGAGTTTGGGTCAGTCAGTTGGTCGACTGCTCGGTCGACCGTCATGGGGTCCGGTCGACAGCCTGGTCGACTGGAGAACGTGCACACATGCACACCCCCATGGTTAGAACTGCAGTTGACGGCGCGGTCGACCGTTCTGACTTGTAATAAAGCTGATCGACCGCCCGGTCGACCGCAACAGGTCATAGGCTGAAAACCAATTAGAAATATGATTTGAAGATTATGTTATTTTTACAGGGATTTTTTTCAAAAGTCTTTATAAAATCCAATAAGCTAAGTATGCATAAACTGAAATAGGACTTTAAAGTATTTTAAACAAGAGTCAAAAATAATCTTTTTAAAACAAGTGCAATTTTGTGTGTGTGGGGTATTTTGAGCTTCAATACTATATACTATTCTTTAACAAACTAACAACATAAAGATCTATAGGAAGGCGTCTCTGAACCGCGTTGCTTAGCTAGAGTCTCCTCTCCTATCAGTGAGTCCTCTTACGCCATCAACCTTACAACATACTTTAGAATGCTTGAGCCATCAAGACTTGTACAAACCTAAAATTCATTCTAGAATCTCTATTAGTACCAAATGGCTTTTATATGGTTTCTTATCATCAAAACGCATAAATGGAGAGTGTAACTTTTGGGCCAACACGAGCCGCATTTTCGCTGTCGTACTGGCGCGACCGTGCCAGTGGTTTGGGCCGGGTTTGCCCCTGTCCCCCTTTCTCCTGTGCCTATAAATCCCCTTAGGGTTCTTCAAATGGAGATAATCAGAGAGTTTAGGATCTTTATGTTAGTTTGTTTTTAAAGTTGTAGTTGGTTGTGTTTTCTTCTTCTTCAAATTTAGTTTAGCCATTAGAATGAAAGAGAGAGAATGTGTACAAGTTGTATTTGAAGGTGACAAGCTTATATAAGTAATACTTCTCTTTCTTCTTTCTATTCTTGGTGTTTTTATTTGCTTTTACTTTCTTGTTTTTGTATAATACTCCTTCTCTTTATCTCTTCTCTCTTGTTATTTTTTTTCTTACTCATGTCTAGCTAACTTTTCCATTGCATAGCTAATAACTACTAACCCACTTATCACTAACAACTTGATTGATAACCCAAATGAGTCAATAGTGTCAAATAAAGCCTTGTGCAAACAACAACTATGACATCTTATGACAAAGGTTCTAACTCTAACTTACTTACAAGTATTTTAATTCTTACATTTCATGAAACATTTTTGATGATTTAAAGATTGTAAACTTTACTTGTTTTCATAAGTTAGAGATATTCCAATTTTTCATAAGTTAGAGATATTCCTATTAATTTTTGCTGAAACCATTAGTGCACTTGTTTCTTCCCTTATTCTCGCCTTCAGTCGGATCTTCATAAGATAATGTTCAAGTATTTACCGTGTAAAGCTAAGTTAAAGGAAGAAGTTTCATTCGATCTCCAATGTGAATAGTTCCCATGCATAAGGGTTATGCTTGCCTATGATCCATTGTGAGACTACATCTTCAAGAAATTAGAGATTAGTAGGAGCACTAAGTAGAAAATTAGCCATGCATTTTTACCGTTAAGAAAATTTACTTTTACAATCCATTAAACCAATCCAAACAATTCTTAAAACAACACTTGTTTTCTTTTCAATTTTTTATTTGAAACAAAGAACTTTTCCTTTCCTTGAACAAAGAAGCCGCATCAAAGCTTCTATCGCTCTCCCTCCTTGTGGATACGACCCATATAGCCACTTTGCTATTATGAAAGAATCGTAAAAGTAGTAACATCGACCATCACTCATTTACTTATTTTTGTGCATACTTTTTGCCGATCATCTACCTATGTAGCGAGCTTCTAACCGATGACTCTCAGACTAGACATTTTAGGGCACCATATGAGAAAACATCCCTCGGGTTTAAGGACACGAGTAAGCAAGGCCACAAAACTAAAGAGTTTATTTGTTTTGACCACTATTAGGCATGACTAATCATACTTTCTAAGGCACAATTAACCAGCTTAATTAGTGCTAAGTATTTTTCTTGTATTATTTTTTATTTATAACAGTATTTAAGTTTTTGTTTTAATCCTTCAAAGTATAAGTGCATATATCTCTAAGATAAAAAATTCATGATTGAAATTATCTTTCTAATTTTTCTTCCTTAATCTTAAAAATTTAAGTATACAGCTTATTTTGATGCATATATCTCTAAGGCAAAAAATTTAAAAAACTCTATATTAGCAGACCCTTCCCCACACTTATCTCATGCATTATCCTCAATGCATCATTAAGTATGTATGCATGAAAATAAAGAGAGAAAGAAAATTCACCTCTGGGTGGTGGTTCCGGTGGAGGTCTGCTTGGTACACGAAATGCGGCCCAATCCAGAGAATGTGGAGTTCACAGGAACTCACCATTGACCTCTTTCTTTTTATGACCCAGTAATATAATGTGTATATGAAAGTTTTTTATTTTAAAATTTATCCCCATCTAACGACCAAGGTTGGTAAATCATCTCAGGGCTGTTTTGTTCAACACCTCTGTTCCACAGTTAAATGTGATTTAGATAGATGATTGATTTGGGCTCAAGAATTGGAGGTACGAGAATCGATACTGACTCAGAAATTTGATTTAAATCAAGTAAAGGGTCTAGAGTCAAGATTGGTTCGGAAAGTGGGTCCAAATCATGAAATTGAAATCTAGTTAACATTCATTTCCCATCAATTGAATGTGATCTTGCAAGATTGATGATTCAAGTTCAAGAATTACAGGCATGGAAATGAAAATCGACCCTAAAATGTTGCTCAAATTGGGTAACAGAATAAGAGTCAATATTGATTCAAAATTTGGAACTGAATCACTAATTTTGTGGGTGTAATTCACTGAAAATTCTCAAGAGACAACACTCGTCTACTATGGTAACCTTGGGGTTTAACGGCTTGTTGCAGATGCTAAGTGCACTCGTGATTCCTACAAAAGTGAGTTAGGATTTTTATCTTTTTAACTTAGATTTTGCTCGAGCTCTAGCAAAAGCTAGATATGGGGGTGTGATGAATGTCATATTGTATGCTTATTTTATATCCTTTTTTACTTGTTTTTGCCACTTTAATGCTACATTGATAGTTTATTTTACTAACTTTTTTAGATTTAGAGTCAAAGAGCAATTTTGGATAAAAGATCGAAAAATGAAAAAAATTAAGAGTTACAGAGGAAAATTTTTTAGTACACTAAATAGAGCAGAGGGCCTAGAAGAGTCAACACAAGAAGTGAAGAAGGCCACAAAAATTCTAGAGGACAAGTCAAAAGTTATACGGCGAACCCGCCGTTAAGATGGCAAACCATCGTTACGACAACGAATCTGCCATTGACCAGTCAAAGGAAGTGAAGTATTTGTGCAAGCTGTTCTCTGAGTCAAATTCATTTTTGTATTACATTCAATAGCGAAAACCCCGTATTGTACAACGAATTCGTTGTTTTGCTTAGTTGGTTGCTGACGTAATTTTTTTCAGAATTTGTTAGAACTTTGTATTAGTTTTTGAAATTCGTATTTGGCCAATAGGATTTCTGTGGCCAATATAAATACATGCATACTCTTGTATTTAATATGTAATTTTGAGAGATCCAAATTAGGGGACTTACTCTTCAGTAAAGCTTTGATTTTTCTGCAACTTGCTAAGTTTTGGAGGAGGAAATCAGAGGAAGAAGAAAAAGCTTCAATTGGATTTTTTTCCTTTTCTTTTCTCTAATTAATTTTATTTAATGTTTTTCTCTTTTAAAATCATATTTTCTTACTTTTTACTTATGAACTAATTAATCTTAGTTAAGGCTTAGGCATAACACTATCTATGAAAGATTGTTCATAAGTTATTTGTATTTAGTTGTTCGTATTTGAATTATTGTCAAATTTCTATTCTTATTTTAATGTCTAATAATTGATAACCACAATTATTTAGATGGTTAGATTAAAATGAAAAGAGATAATCTAACAAAGCATCTAAGCATAGAAAACACAACTAACAGGCTGAGACCGGAAGGAGTAGATAGTGTAATCTTTCATAGAGGAATCATAAATCTTAATGCTACTGTAAACTAGTAAATTCACTAGATCGGAAGATTGTGAATTTTAGTCTAGGTTTAGATTTAAAGATGCTTGATGGAGATTGTTAGATACCAAAGAATTCCTAATTGTTATCAAATTTAGATAAAATTTGTAATATAATTAATTAGAACAAATCTGAAATAGACATCCCAAAATCCAAAAGCCCTAGTATCCTTCTCATATATGAAAAACACTCTTTTAATTAATTTCACTTATTTCTAAATTTTTAAATAATATTAGAGATAATTAATATTGGTAGCTAAATACAATCCCTGTGAGTTCGACACTCTCTCTCATCACTTTATTACTTAAAATGATTGGTACACTTGCCAGTTTTCGCATTGGTTATTACTTGCATCATCTTGATTCGTCTTTATTTTTATAAAGAGATTTCTCTGTTGATGGTTTCATGGATTCTTCTTTTTACTTTGCTCCATGATTTGTTTTATGAACTCATCAACATTAGAGAGCACATCAAGATGAGGACTTCTTGAGCTTTTTCTTTAGTGTCTTGATATAGATCTCTTTCCAGTTCTTTCATTGCTTTGCTGAAAATTTGGGAACTAATGAATGTAGTATCCGTTTTAAAAGTCGCCTCCAATTGTACTTGCATATACTAAAAGCACTTTCTTTTTAATTTCTCTTCAGTCATCAAATGATATTTACTTCTTAGAGAATTTTTTTTTAATTTCTTAGGAGGATTATCTTCCTGAAGTTCTTTATGAAAGCTGTAACTTTATAGAATTATTATTTTTCTCAATTTTTATTTTATCTCAGTTAATTTAATCATTTCATTATTTTATTTCATCATTTAATCAAATTTTTTTTGTTTAGAGTAAAATATTGTTTTCTTAAACTCTGCTTTGAGTCCACTTGAAAATATAAGAATTTATTTTAAATAAAAAAGTACATAGTACTCTCATTGGTAAAAAGAGAGGATTCCTCTTTTGTAAATTGAGGGTAAGATTCAATCCAAACATGAAATTAGTCTTGAATAATTTTTGGTATAATGCTCAATTCAGCAGCAAATTTTAGTCGCGATTCGGTGAACTATGAAGGTAAGTCATTTTGAAAGATGATTGAGAATATTTAGTTTTATGATTTTCATAGTAGAGAAAATTAGTGAAAGTAAAAATATAGTCCCAATAATTGAATAAGACTTATCTTTTATCAAGTTTTATTAACTTAGCCCAATTTGGGTTAAGTCCCCAATTTTGAGGAGTGAGAAATTCTCTGATGATAACTTTGTTGAAATTTATTTCAGCCTTTTCTTTTGGATTTTGATAGAAATGTTCTACTTCTAATGCTTTAGTAACAATAAGGATTGCTTCCAGTATATTTTTCTGAATTTTTCGTCCATAGTAGGATAAAATGATTTTTCAAGATATTTTGTATGGTTTTCCATTTTAGAAATATCATGTTTCTTCAAGGTGATTATTAATTCAAAATATTTTAATGATTTTCCTAGAAGGAATATTAGTATCTCCTTATGACTGAGGTGAATTGGGAGAAGACATCGATTTTCTTGTAGTTGATTTATTCATTTCCAATTTGGGCTGCTTGCCCTTGTCATAACCTCGGTCTATAACTCGGCCTTGCATCAGGCTGCAAAAATTTACGAATAACAAAATATGGGAGAGAATTCTCTTTCCCTTTAATATATTCGATATCAAATTCAAAAATGGATAATTCAGCTTGCCATCTAGAAAATTTTTATTTAGATGCTAAATTTTTAACAGTTTTTCAATTACTGTCTTAGTAGAACTACAATCTATTCTTAATAAAAAAATTATTAAGTAGATCATCTTAAAATTTATATATACATTTAATAATAGAAAGAATTTCTTTCTTTATTGTGAAATAATTATATTGGACTGAGTTTCATTTACCCGAATTAACTCTAACAAGTTCTTCAGATTTATTATCTGGGTTAACTTGTTTAAGAGTCCACCATAGCCATATTACTGGCATGTTTCTACTAATTTACACCAATCAGGATTGGATAAACATAAAAAAAAAAGTTTTTAACCTTCTGCTTAATTATTTTTACTACCTCTGTATGTTCATTTATCCAAGGCACAATATTTTTTCTTAGTTTAGAATACAAAATTTTTGTATCTTTTGCTAAGTCTTTATAATAGTCTCTTACATAATTTAACATTCCTAATAAATATTGTAGTTGTTTAACATATGTAATATTATCTGAAAATTTAGATGAAAATTCAATACTTCATTTTATTGGAATAATTGTTCTGTTATGAATATTATATCCTAAAAATCTTATTTCAGTTTGAAATAATTTCATTTTAAGTGCAGATATTACTAAACTATTTTAATAGAAAGGTGCTTAAACATATTTTAATGTTTAAAGTGTTCATCAATATTATCTTGAAAAATTAATACATCATCTATGTATGAAAATAAAATTTTTATGCTGAATGAATATTTCATTCATTATGCTTTGAAATTCAGAGAAAGCATTTTTTTAGTCCAAGTGGCATTATATTCTATTCATAATTATCAAAGGGTACCTTGAAAGAAGTTTTATATTCATCTTTTTCTGCTATCTGAATTTGCCAATAGTCAGATTTCAAATCAAAATTTGAAAATATTTTGCATTTGCAATTCTATTAAGTAAATCTTTTTTATTAGGTATAGGATATCTTATCCATTTTGGCTCTTTATTAAGTGGTTTATAATTGATTACTAGTTTAAGAACTCTTCGTTCCTTTTCAACTGCATTATTAACATAAAATGTAGTACAACTCCATGAAAAGTATGATTTTTGAATTAATTTTTTTCTAAGAGATCTTTGATCTCTTTTTTATAAACTTTCAAGTATTCTTGGTTTATTTGACATGGTCTAGCTTTGTAGGAATATCCTTTTCATTAAAGAATTCTTCATATGGTAAACAAACAATGTGTTTTTTCTTTTCCAAAAAGCATTAGACATATTACTATAGGTCAGAGTTTTAAATTCTTCTTCAACCTGTTTGATTTTATGTTGAATTGAAAGAGATTGCAATTATTTTCTTATATTTATTTTTACAATTTCTTCTTTAAGAGAATTTACTTGATTTTCTTTAAGGGCAAATTTGTTTTAATTCATTTAGAAGTTTTACTATAAGTTTAGTTATAAATTCAAAAGTAATATTTTGTCCTTTGTAGAATGCTTTAATTCATTTCTCATCTATGCTTTTCATAAGCATATGTTTTTCTAAGAAAGGAGCACTTAGTATTACATGTTGAGTTATTTTTTTTGAATATTATAAAATGTAAAGGAAAACAAACTTTTTCTTTACATATATTAACACTCTTGACTTTATACAGTGTTGTTAGTGCTTTGTTATTAGCAGCACTTAAAGTCTGAGTAGTATATTTATAGTATTTAATTGATATTAATTTTTCTTTAATATAATTTAATCAACATTGTGGTCGACTAGAACTATTAGATCTTCTATAAAGAATTAATTATTAATATGTATATTTATTTTAATATATCAATTTTGAGTTATTATTAGATCCATTGTTTACAAGAACTGGTCTTTTTTGCTCTTGTGAAGTTTCAGCAATATTAACTTGACTTGGTGATTGAGATTCTGATTGAGAAGATTCTTTAGATTCTTCATCAATTTTTATTTTATTTTTCTCTAGTTTAAAGAGTCTAAAGTTAATAATTTCATCTTTTATTTTTAAAGTTTTTATTTTTGTTTTCAAGATATTAATTTCTTAATATAAATCTTAAACTGTTACAGGTTTAATTCTTTTTGTTTACACCTTTTCGTTACTTCTAATAACATGTAAACATTATCTGTTTTTGTATATTTCTCCTCTTTTTTCATCTTTTATGATTAAATCTATCATTTTATTCTTAATTTTTTTATCTGTATCATTATTAATAACATATTCTAAAAAATTTCTCTCGTTATGAGTAAGAATATTTATAGATAATTAATTTATTTCTATTATAGATTTATAATATTTTAGTTGGTCGTTAAGATACAATACAGTCCATTACAGTCTTGACACTCTTCATTTTTTACTAAAGAAGATTGATCTTCATAATCATCATTCTCTTCTGATAACTCTAACTCTTGATCTAATTTATCATGATTTTTAATAATTTTCTTCAAAGACCTCAATTTCTTCTATTTTCTTTTTTGTGTAGCATTTGCTAGCATAGTGGCATATTTTACCATATAACATTTTAATTTTTTATTTGATTTATAAATTCACTTTTTAGTATTGGACGATTCTGGTTTATTATCTCTTCTTTTATGAAAATGTTTTTTTATTATAATAGAATGTCTATCATAATTCTTTTTATTATTTTTTTATTATTATTTGAAGGAGGTTTAGGATAATCTATAGCAAATTGGCTACAAAATTCTCCTAGTTGTTTTCTCTCAGAAATTTTCTTAGTTTTTAATTGATTTCTCAATTTTAAATCATTACATAGAGATAGACTTTCTTGTGCACAAGCATAAATTTTCCATATGTATAGATATTGTATGGGATTATACCTTCATTTTTATCCCTAAGAGTTTTTCTAACTCTTTCAGCAAATAGATTGGATAAACCATCTATAAATTTTGATTTTCAATGTGGATTATAGGCATCATCTAGTTGCGTAACTCTCTTAAGAAAGATATATTTATATGATCTAAAATGAGTCAAAGTTGGACATCTCAAGTTTTGTAAGAAAGTTCTATTTTTCTCTCCATGATCTATAACACCTCCAGTGAAGTGTTCTAAAATTATCATAATTAAAGTATAAGTATAATCTTTGACTTATATATTATTTTCAAGTTTTATTGTACCAAAAATTTCTAATTTTTTGTTCTAGTGTAATATAGTTGTCCCACTAGCCTTTTTAAAGTGCATGTAAAATCAAAAGTAATAAAATTAGTTATGTCTCTGTCTGAGTTATTATTCTGTTTGCAAGTCGTACCGTATGTCATCATTTAATGTAATTGATCATGAATTTATTTATCAGCACAGCCATCAATATTCCATTCATAAATGGTTTTACCATGATATGAATTTTGTGTTAAAGAATCATTTCCTTCAAATTAGACATCCATTGGAGTTGGTCTTTTATAATAGTGTTTATCTAACCTTCTCAGGTCAAGGTTAATTTTGTTAACTTCACTAGTTTTTATACTATTTTGAAATGATTCTTGAACATCATCAATTTGAAAGGAATTTATTGAATCAATATTCTCACTGTCTGATTCAGAATCATATGAATGAAAATCTGATGAACTACCATCAATAAGATTTGTTTTTTAAATTTATCTATTATAGAAATTATTTCCTTCTTTTCTGTTATTAGTGAATGTAATTTAAATTCACTAATTTCAATAGGTGATTTTATTAGCACATAGCCAGTTTTAACCTCTTTCTTTCTTATTAAAGGGGTTCCTAATTGAACAACTATATTTAGTTTATTTATTAATAATTCTATAGCAGATTCTACTCTAGTTAATTGTTGTCCTTAGACTTGAATATATACATTAGTATAATTATGTTGTTTTACATTTTTTTGTAATTCTTTTAATTTATTTTTTACGGTCTATTATTTTAATCAAGGCTACTATAGTATCAGAAATGGAAACACCAGATAATTTTAAGGATTCTGAGGGTGGATACATTGACTAACCTTTTCTCCATTCTGGATTGCTCATATTTTATTGTGTTCATCTAATACATTAAGCTTTTTAACTTCTTTATTAACATATATTTCAATAAATCATTCTGAGAAAAATTTCATTTTTTATTAAGATATGTATAGTATTTATCCTTATATTCATATCTTTTTGTCATTAAGTTTTTTTCATACCATTCTTTAAATAATTTATTGTCAATAAATTTCTTATTGAGGAATTTTCTTAAAGCACTTCTTGGTGTATAATCCATAAATTCTTCTTCAATACATACATACATACATATAGACTTGTGTCATTCCAGAATGATTCGAGGCAAATCCTTCCTACTTAAATGCAATCTTACGACATCCGAATGCAAGATCCACTCCATTGAAGTTGATCTACAATATTTCAAGTAACTAAAATAAAAAATCATGTAGCTTGAATATTTTTTTCCCATCCATCAAGTAGGCACAAAATGGAAGGCCGAAATAGTGAGTTGGTTAGTCTAACAGTATAAAATATTTGAAATATAACAAAAATTGGTGTGTTAGATTTTTTAAGTGTTTAGATCATGTTAAAATGGTCAGATCGTGAATTTTTATGTCTAAAGACATAAATCTAAGAAATATGTTATTTTTGATTGTCCATTTTGTGCCTACTTAATGGATCGGCAAAAAGTATTCAAAATACATGATTTTTGGTTTTTGGTTACTTGAAATAATATAGATCAACTTCAATAGAATGAATCTTGGATTCGAATGATGTTGTGTTGTATTTGAGTAAGAAGGATTCGGCCTCGAATCCTTCCGGATTGACATAAGTCTATCTCTCTATATAAATGCACATGTATGTGTGTGTGGATATTGATAATTGTGATTTTCAAGCATATTTTATGCCTTTTTTATATCTACTTTTGTCACATTAATTATACATGCGTAGTTTTGCTTGTGATTTTTTTGCAAAATTCAAGTAAGAGCAAAATCAGAAGAAAAGAACTGAAAAGAGCTAAAATGAAGAGTTGCAGTGAAAATAGCATTGATATGAAGACCTAAAGATAAATCCAGAGTGTCAAACAGGATTTATACATGAAGACACATCAGCAACAAAAAATCCAGACTCAGAGGCTTAATTTCAACGGTGAATCTGCTATACAAACATCTAATCCGCCGTTGACTGGTCAAACTTAGTGACACGCTTTGGACAACTATTTTTCGACTACAATTTAAAGATGTACTGTACTTTACGGTGGATTGCAGATTGGCCATCCTTTTAAGTCTTGTGCTGATCAAATTTTGCCAATTTTTGTTAGGATTAAAATTGTAATTTAGAAATCTTGAGTCAGTCGATTAGGTTTTTGTGGTTTATATATATGACTACAAACTCTTGTATTGGAAAAGAAGTTTTAGGGAGACTGATTTTTTCAATAGAATTCAAGTTTTAAGATATTTTCTGAGTTCTTGAAGATGAAGTTAGAGGAAAAGTCGTTGCTGGTTGCTATATCTAATTGGGTTCCTTCCTTCCTTTTGGTTATTGTTTGCATGTTTCATATCAAATCATGTCTTGCATAAATTTCTTCATGAGATAAATCTTTATTAATAGGGCATAGATGTAGGCTTTTCTATTAAAGATTATTCATGATTATTTGCATCCAGTTTTTCTTCTTCATAGTATTGTTAAAGACTTATTTTCATATTAATATGTAATAATTAACAACTATAATTATAAAGATGACTAGGTTGGAGACTGAAAGGAGATAACCTAGCAATGCATCTAAAGATAGAAATCACTTCCTATAGGCTGACACCGATAGGAGAAGCATAGGTTGTGCAATCTTAAGAGCAAAATCACAGATCTTAATGTTACCTTGACTAAAAAATTCACTAGATTGATAGATTGTGAGTTCTAATTTAAAGTTAGATTTAATATTGCTCAATGGAGATTATTAATTAAAATAAGATTTTTTTGATTGTTAACAATACTTGAATAAAGTTTCTAGCACAAATAACTAGAATGGTCAGAAATAGAATTATCGAAGTCATATTACGCTAGTACTTATCTCATATTCGAAAACTACTCTTTGTTACAATCTTAGTTTAGTTTAATTTATTTTTTTTATAAATTTTCATCTCTTTGCATAAGATATAGCATTAATTTGTGTAGTAGTTAAATTACAATCTCTGTGGGAACGATACTCTACTTCATCATTATTTTACTTGAAACGATTTGTTCACTTGCCTAATCGAACATCAAGTTTTTGGCATCGTTATCGGGGATTGTTATTAATATCGCTGATAATTATTTCTCATCTTACTTTGAAGTTTTACTGTATAAATTTACATCTTATTTTTTTGTATTTCAGGATACACAAGAAAAGCTCAATAAGATTCAAATTTACGACCAATCTGTCGTCGTCATGGCGGATTCGCGATATTACTGTTGATTTTGGAGGTCATCTTTCAGGACCTGATTCCTGACACTGCATGCAGAGATCCAGAACTACTGAGCTAATGGAACCAAATTATGAGATCAAGAGAACCATCAGACGCTTATTGAACGAAAAGTAAGATCGTGAAGCAGCGATGGCAAACACTAAAGAAAGATAGTCACTGCGACTATGATGTTCAGTCCACCTTGGCGCTAAATCATGTATTTGAAAATACACCTAGAGGGAAGTGAATAGGTGTACTAGCTAATCTAATGACAAATGATGTGAAATTAAAACTCAAATGCAACACACTATGTGTAACCAAAGAGTGTAGCCGAATTCTCCGTAAAAGGCTCTGGACTATTTCCTCAAGATTCCTCTAGATGAAGAGTTAAGGTGCTACATGAAGCTGTCTTGATTCAACACAAGTATGGCATACAAATAATACCAAGCATGTATGAGATATGAACAATATAAAGCAATGCAAGATATAAGAGAGATAGAGTTTAGATATAGTAGATCAAACACAAACACTAAGATATGTTTCGAGATTCGAGCCACTGCTCTACGTTCCCGCCTTCACATAGAAGGATTTTCGCTACGTCCACACAGGACCTCCAACAAAGGGAACCTCCATTGAGGAATTTACAATTACAAAATTAGAGTATACAACTCCTCTCTCAACACAACCACCTCTACTCAAGAGGCAAGGCACAAAGCCAAAACCCAATCACCTCTACACAAGAGGGATGGGTATAAAGCCAAACAACAATCACCTTTACACGAGAGGGATAAAGACACAAAGCCAACACTCAACCACAATCACCTCCACACAAGAGGGATAATCACAAACCCAAAGTAAAGAAGAGATTACAACTTGGTGATCACAATAGACCATAAACAATATTTCTCAAAAAAAGAAGATCCTATAGATATGATAGAGATGATAACTCAAGTGTGAGAAAAACAAGGTGTTTGGAAAACAAACCACAAAGAAATACTTGGAAAAAAATACTAGAATGAAATAAAAATGAAGATCAAAACAAATTTCCTAAAGACTCTCTTTTTCTTTGATTTTTCCAACCCTTGAAAACAAAATAAAAATAAATCTTTTTGGCACAAAAATTCTTTTCAAACTTGCTGTAAAACTCTTAGAAGATGGGAAGACAAACTCTTTAGAAATCTTGCAGAAAACAGCCCAAGAGATGGCTTATTTATAGCCTCTCAAAAAACTAGCCGTTGGTAGCCAGAAAGGTCCAGATTGCTCTTCCGGTCGACCGACCCAACGGTCATATTTCTGACCGTTGGTGCTCCGGTCAAGCGACCGTTCGACCAGGCACAGCCTGTCAGTCGACCGCCTGGTCGACCGACAGTACCCGTGAGTGGGGTACTTTCAGTCGGTCGACCGCCCGGCCGATCGGCCTTCTTGGCTGGCCTTGTGCACGTATCTTGCGCACATTGGTCGATTGACGGGTCGACCGACCTCTGATCCAGTCGACCGACCGGTCGACCGCCAGCTGGTTTTGGCAGCAATTATGGGACTTGAAACTTGGTCAATTTAGCTCCAATAAAATCCCATAAATACCTATAAATTCTACAAAAATAAGTACTTGCTAGATATTTGAATAACAAATAGGTGTGACAAAAAATGAACACATATTGCAAACTATTTGAACTATTTTGTGATATAAAATATTTGATCTTAAACAAAAATCGTATTTTTCAAAACTTGAATTTTGAACTAAAATCTGTTTTCTCCAAAACTTGTATAAATATAAAAACATGATATTTAAACACATTTGAAACATATTGTTTATGGATAAAATCCAATATACATATAAGAGATATATCTATATTTTTGACATGAAATCCAAAATAGGTTTTGTTAATTACAAAACTCTAAACACATGAATAAGATCATCAAAATAAGTTTCTCTAACTTTATGAAGCATATATGTGTATAGATGAAATCTAATATACATTAAACTATGTAAACTTGTTTTGATTTTATCTATTCATGAAAACCATATATATGTGTATTTGAAATCCAAAACCGGTTAAATGAAAACCAAACATATTGAACTTGCATGTGTTTGTGAACTTAAGTATATCAACACTATCTATCTTTACACAAGATCTAAATACAACAAAACTAAGCATAAACGAAGTCTTCTTGTAGACTCAAAGTCGACTCGATCTAAAGACGATCCAAATGAGCTTGAGTCTAATCGAGTGCTAGATGCAATCTTGAGACGGTGAGCTCTTGAATCTACATGTGTTAGCTCTAAAACTCCTTTGTTAAAGCTAAGCACCTACTAAGATCTTGATTAATAAACTAAAACTATAGTTACACAAGATCATTAGCACTATAACTACATGAGTTAATCATCATCAAAACTAGAGTGATGGGCCTTTAGGCCAATAGTATTCAGGCTAGCTATTTTGGAGAAGGACCCGACGAAGTTTTGAACGAAAACATCAAGAACTTCTTAGAGATATATGATACACAGAAGTACAATGGGGTCTCTTCTGATGCGATAAGACTGATGCTATTTCTCTTTCAATAAAGGATACAACAAAGGTATGGTTTTATTCATTGCCAAAAGAGACAATCGCTACATGGGACGAGATGGCTTCAGTTCTCTTGGCCAAATGCTTATCACCAACCAAACTATCCAAATTGCGAAGTGACATCATGACTTTTGCCCAACTTTATAATGAATCCATACATGAATCATGGGAAAGGTACAAAGGGCTCCTAAATTGTGCATTTAATCATAAGGGCTGTTTGTTTCATCGTAGAAGTCATAAAAGTCCGTAATTCGTAAATGACTTACAACCCAATTACAACTACAGTGTTTGTTTGGACCGTAATTCGTAAAGACGTAAAGCAACTCAACTACCACTCATCTTACAGTTAATTTTGTGTTCATGCAAATTTGTATTATTTTTTTATGTTAATAATTTTTTTAATATTTAGCATTTTTAGAATTTATTTGTAATATTAAAACTTTTAAATCGCCAAATAGTTAATTTTGTGGTCAGCTTTTCTACTTACGACTTACACATTATGACAACCAAATACCATAAAACACAATACACTTTCCCACGTAACTTTATATTACCAACCAAACACCGTAAAACTTACATGCATGTAACTCATTTACAACTGTAAAAGACTTCACCAATTATGACTTTCAAATTACGACCAATTACGACAACCAAACAGACCCAAAGACTACCCCTATGTTTGGAGATCCAATTCTTCTACAATGAACTCCAACCAAACTCGAAGATGATTATACATGTCACCAAAGGTGGAGCATTAATGAGCAAGAGTCTACAAGAGGCTCAAAAGATACTTGATGAGATATCCACAAATCACTACCAATGGTAATCAACAAGGGGACCACCAAAGAAGATCCCAGGCGTGCACGAATTAGATGCTCTCTCCGCCATCCAAGCACAACTCACCGTAATCATAAAGACACTTGGAGCCACCACTGTAAGTTCAATTCTAATAAACTCATCTTGTGATTATTGTGGAGAAGGTCATGAGAACAATAAATGTCAAGTTGGCAACACTTTCGCCTTGGGCAAAATGAACAAGCCAACTACATCAACAATCTCAAAAGGCCAAACAACCCCTACTCAACACGTACAATCTAGGATGTTGGAACCTCCAAATCTATCACCGAAAAATAACATGAAACCTAACTTTTATCCATATCAGCAGCTACAACAACAACGCCAACTACAGACGGAGAAGAAACCAAGCTGGGAAGAAGCATTGGCATAACTCGCAACAACCACGGCTCAGAACCACAAAAATACAACAGCATCCATGCACATCCTTTAAGTTCAGGTGGGCCAGATTGCTACTCTGATAGCCAACAGCCCCCCAGCATCATTGCCAAGCAACATCGAACCAAATCCAGAAGAACAAGCAAACACGATATCCCTCAGGAGTGAGAGGCAACTGGAGCAGGCACAGATGAAAAACACAGAGAAAGAGTGAAAAAAATATTCAGAGGAAGGCAACACAGACGACCAGGGAAAGATGAAGGACAACAGAGACCATCAGACGTTGGATCCACTGTCCAAATGGCTAAACAAACCATCCAGAAGCCGAACCAGTGCCAGAACCTGAACTTAAGAAGAATATTACCATGAAGCCCTATGTTCCACCTATTCCTTTTCCCCAGAGGCTGAGAAAACACAAGTATATAAGTAATTCTCTCAATTCTTGAATATGTTTAAGAAATTGCATATCAACATCCCTTTATCAGATTCTCTAGCACAGATGCCAAAATATGTGAAATTCATGGAAGAAATCCTGACAAATAAAAGAAAGTTGGAGGAGCATTAGACGGTGATGCTTAACGAGGAGTGTAGCAAAATTCTGCTGAATAAGCTACATCCTAAGATAAAGGATCCAGGGACTTTTTTTATTGCACAGTAGAAAACTATTATTTTGAAAAAACTTTATGTGATGTTGAAGCTTGTATTAATCTCATGCTTCTATCTGTTTTCTAGAGACTTGGATTAGGAGAGGTGGCACCAACAACTGTGTCACTCCAACTGGTAGATCAATCAAATACCCACATGGAGTGATAGAAGATGTACTCGTGAAAGTGTGGACAAGCTCTACTTGCCCGTAGATTTCATTATCCTCGACATGGAGGAAGACAGGGAAGTACCACTTATCTTAGTAATTACACAAGTCTATCTTTATCTATAGACACACACACACACACACATATATTTATTTATTTCTTTATTTATACACATATAAAGATAAACTTATGTCATTTCGGATGGATTTGCGGTCGAATTATTCCCACTCAAATACAACCCTACAACATCCGAATATAAGATCCATTTTGTTAAATTTGATCTACATTATTTCAAGTAACTAAAAATTAAAAATCATGTATTTTGAATACTTTTTGTCCATCTATCAAGTAGGCGCACAATGGATAGCTGAAAATAGCATATTACTTAGATATACATCTTTAGTCATATAATTCTTGATCTGACCATTTAAACATGATCTAAATACTTAAAAACCCTCATATGCCAGTTTTTGTTAGATTTCAAATATTCTACACCATTAAACTAACTAACTCTCTATTTAAACTGTCAATTTTGCGCCTACCTGATGGATAGGCAAAAAGTATTCAAAATACATGATTTTTGATTTTTAATTACTTGAAATAATGTAGATCAATTTCAATAAAGTGGATCTTGCACTCGGATGTTGTAGGGTTGTATTTGAGTCGGAAGGATTTGGCCTCGAATCCTTTTGGAATGACACAAGTCTATCTATCTACACACACATAAATTTATATGACATAGACTGTGTCATTTTGAAAGGATTAGAGGTTGTATCATTCCCACTCATATGCAACCCTACAACATCCGAGTGCAAGATCCACTCCATTGAAGTTGATTTACATTATTTCAAGTAACTAAAAATAAAAAATCAAGTATTTTGAATATTTTTTGCCCATCCATCAAGTAGGCGCAAAATGGATGGCTGAAATAGTGAGTTGGTTAGTTTAGCCATGTAGAATATTGTCTCTTGGAAAAATTTAGGTAAAATTTCTTTAAGTGGATGAAAATTTATAACAGAATAAAATTTGATTACAAAAGAAAGGAGGGTTTGTGTGAATTTCCTCTTTATTTAAAGTTATATTCTTGATATAGCAGTAGAGAGTGATTCGTATTCACCGCTGATCGACCGAACCGAAAGTTTCTTTTGGATCTTTGTGGTTTCTCTTAAAGAGATGAAAAGAACTCTACTTGAATACAATAAGTGTTAGAATTTTTCCTTTTCAAAATGATTTCTCTCTTTCTCTCTCTCTAAAGCTGAACTCTGGAGCAAGTTAGCTGTACTTCTCTCCAAAACAAAATCTTCTTTTACTTTTTGTTTTTCACTGAACTAGCGGGGGGGTTCTTTTTATAGCTTTCATAGTTGTTTATAGCTCAGGGGTAGAATTATCCCCTAAAAATCCTATATAATAGAGATTGACTCTCACTTAAGTGACTGTTAATTGACCTAATAAAGGGATTCAGTTACAACAGAATGCGAGTCTCGCACTGGACGCTGATCTCATTCTGTTGTTCGATGCGGAGCTCATGACTCGCATCTCTGTTGGAATGTGGAACTCATAGGCTCACGTTGAAGCTGAAACGCAATGCTCGCAGGCTCATGCTTGAGTTGAAGCGTGAAGCTCGTAGGCTTGAAATTAAGACACAAGGCAATTCAGGCTCGCGTCTGAATCACGACCATCGCATTTGGCATAGAACATGACCATTGCGTCATGTTTGTTGATGTGTGACATCCGTGTTTGGGGTTGAAACGCAACCCTTAGTTAGGTCTGAGCTCTGCATTTTTGAGGTTTTGTCCTCAGTGATTTTTACACAGCCTAAGAACTCCCTCCAAAGTTTTTGAAACCCTATAGTTGACTGAAAAGGATTTCAAAGTACTTTAGACTTCATCTTAATTTTGGCCTTCGTGATTGGACTAGCAATCTTTTGAAATGCCCTGAGCTTGATCAGTCAGGATTCTGGTCTTCGTGAGTGTACTGTTGAACTGTTTGAAGCCTCCACGCAAGATCATTATAAGTGTCTAGATACGCAGCCTAGAACCTATCTGAGCTTTGTCTTGTCAGTGTACTGTTGACTTAGTGAAGTTGTCGATTGCCTTTGCCAATGTATTGTTGAACTGATTGTAAAAGAAGAGACATAACCTTTTCTTTGAGAAAGAGAATACAGCTCTCGTTGACGAAGACATGACTATTGTGCTTATCTTCTTTAGATGCAAACTTCAATGAAGACGCGACTCTCGTTTGATGTCGATACGCGACCCTCATTTGTTGTAGGAAGCAACTCTCATCTAGTGTTGAAACATGACTCTCACTTGATGTTGAGACACGACTCTGGCAGCTGTACCTGAAACGCGAAGGTCGTGCTTGAAGCTTCTGGATGCAGACTCGAATGAACGCGAATGTTATATTAGGACGCGTGTCTAGCTCAGGGTAAGTTAAGATTTACGCCGCAAATCCAAGCCATTGAATGGCCTATAAAAGACCTAGGCCTTTCAATAGTCTCTTCACTTTGACTATAATATTCTATCTTTAAACTCGCGTCTGAGTTTTCTTATGCTTTTCAAGTCTTTTCAACAGAAGCCAAAATCTCTAAGTTTTTTCAATCTTCTTTCAGAGATTTAATCCGTGGAAATGGCCCAAAAATTGAAGCAAACCGCTTTCTCATCTAGCGCTATAGCTACAATAGGTGGTGTTCCTCCTCAGGAAGCCCCTATCTTAGGTATAGAGAAAATGGCTTTTGCCATTATTTTGAACATGAAGGGGTTTCGACCCTTGTATTTCTTTTGAAGTTTAACAGTCAACGCAGAGTTCGCTGACTCGCGTTTGATTCGTAAACGCGACTCTTGTGTTGACGAGAAGAACGCAGGATCTGATAGTCCTCACATTTTTTTCCATCAACGTGACCTTCTTGTCTATGAATTGAATGCGAACCTAGCGAACTTTGCATTTTGAGACTTTTGAATGTCGGTCATGTTCATTATGAGACTCGTATTTGAGTCTCTATACTTAGAAAAATTTTGAAGTCTTCAAGTGTGAAGTTCGGATGCAGGCTTCATGTGAGCTTCTCATTTCAAACCATTGGACACGAGTCTCATGTGTTGAGACCCACGTTTGAGCTTCAACACTTGTTGTCTTTTCACTACTTCTGGAATTTTAAATTTATAGTTTTTCTTTGCAGTGAGGTATTTACTGACCCTCTCTCCATGAGTTGTCACTTGGGGCATATAGGTGGCACAGACCGAAATGTCGTCTTCAGTCTCAGAAGATTGCTCTAGCATTCACCGGGAAGAGCCAAGAATGAAAAGTCAAATTGAGCAGGGCCAGTCTGTTAACTCTCTTGGAGCTCTCACAAACGGATGATTTGAGTCAGATGCCCGCACCTTGATAAGGAAGCCAGACTTTTTTCGGGGACTCAATCAATGAAGATGAAGAAGTTCTATAGGACAGGGACAATAAGTGGATCCGTTAGATCGAGGAGCGACACTTCTTCCTACCCAACAAGGAAAGAATGTTTCTCTGTCATGCTTTCAGTCTCTTTCTCTACCTCGGCTGATGGACTGAGAGCTGACCAAGATGCAATCCGGTGTTTCTCTCGGAAAGCTAAGCAAGAATGTTGCTTTCTCAGCCGGCCATGGCAGGGACGTGGTTGCGCTACACCCTGGGCTAATAAGGATGGAGTACCCGACGGGTGAGACTCCTCAACAGGCTGGTACTTTTATCAATCAATTTATGGCTGTTAAAGGTGACTTTCTAATGAGTGAGTTCCATGCACTGGGGTGGATTCATTCCTCCAAGAAGAGCTGGTGGTCAAGAATGGTAAGCTTCATTATCGATGAACTGAAGAAACCATTGATGCGGTCCGAGCTCTACATACTAGTCAGGGCTGTCCAACATGGGATCACACAGAGGAATCATCACTTCTTCGCCATACTAGAGTGTTACAATTTAGAGACTTGCATGTTCTTCACCCCAGTCAGAGAGATTGAGTTTGCCCTGCATAAGATGCATGAAGTCTCAGGGCTGGTGATGGAGGATCTCCCGTATGAAGAATACATTCTGACTACAAAGGAGCTGCATGTAATGAAGAAGGATGCTCCTCTTGTATACGCGATGTACTGGGAAGTGTTGTACCATTTTCACATCTGTGCCCAAATGATCAGGTTAAGATCCGGAGGAATTAGGTAGATGGCTTAGGCGAGCTATCTTTTTTAGGGACTGAGTGAAAAAATCTGCTCGGGTTTCTCGCTTAGTGATCGTACACGTGTATTGCATATTTAATATCACATTTCATACTTATTATTGCTTAAAACTATGCTTTTTAGTGGTTTTAATGTCTAGTGGTGTGCAGGTGTAATTAATAGAGAAAGAGGAGATTTGGACTAATTTATTCTAGTTAATCCATATTAATTAGAGATAAGATTCTATGTAGAAACAAATCAACAGAAGATCCAATCAAAGGCAGAGGTTCAGAAGAGAATCTAATAGAAGAAATCGATATATCGCAAACGGAGGGAGCGCTAAAAGCGCCAATCCAATGGCCCAAGTTTTGCCGCGTTTCTGCGGCTCTATTATGATTGTTGCGCCAGAATTTTATCTCCTATATGCAAGCGAATTTTATCCTCTTCTCTCCTCCTGTAAATACCTTGCTACTCAGAGCATAGAGGACACACCAGAAGCTTAGAGTTTCAGCTTTCATTTTAAGATTAGGAATTTGTTAGTTGAGATCTAGTCCATCAACAAGTAAGAGAGAAGAAGAGTGTTTGTAATCCAAATTGAAGTGACACCAATAAATGTTCAAGGCTTTCTTTTTCAATCTTCAACTCCTGGTATGTTAAATTTTCATTTCCTTGTTTGCTTTTGATCAGTCACTGATATTGCTATTAATCGTCACATTTTGTTTAATAAACTCTGCTATTTAATTATCTTTTTGTTTAATTATTTACAGGGCCTTTACCAAGGAAGAAGGAAGAAAAAATAAGCCCATAGCCTATTTAAATTCTGATTTAATTTATAATTAATTCAAATCAAGGATCAGGACAAATCAGGGCAAATCAAAGAAGATAAAATCAGTTAAAAATCAGTTAATTAGATCTTTACAAATCAAGTTGGTTAAAGCTAAAGATCAAAGGAGGTTTCATCAAATCCAAAACTCAAACCAAAAATTCCATCAAATAAAAGGGGAAAAAACCCAAATCTACAATTTCTCCCCCTAGATGTGGCCAATTGGCCACTTTTAGGCCACGGATCTGTGGCCATGTTAAGGGATATGTGAGAGCGTTTGCTCCCCCTATCTTCAAACGCTCTCCCCTTTCCATATTTTGCTATAAGTACTTGTAAATTCTTAGCACAGAGAGAACGATTCAGCAGAGTTCATAGGCTAGACTGTATTTTAATTTGTAGCTTAGGTTTTTCATTTTCTTTTATGTAATTTTTATTTTATTTATATAACTGAAATTAGAGAAGAGTTTCATGGAGGAATGAGAGTGAAGCTTGTACTGAGGGTGACACCGGTTTAAGTTTGTCTTTTCATTCATTATTATTTGAATCAAATCAAAATTACATTTTCATGTTCTTCTTACTCTTCTTCTACCGATTTTTGATGATAATCCAAATGAAACCTATAACATCGAACACGCCTTGCCATTCCAAGTGCCCTGATGGCTTATGGTAATGGATAACTGTTTCTATTTATTTTCTACTTTCATTTAAGTTCATAGTTTAAGTCTGGGAACGAGATGATCCTATTTGCTATGATTTTCTCGCCTTCAAGATGAGGTAAGTCTTTGCCAAAGATTCAAGGTAAGTCATCAACCGGAAGAGGTAAGTAAGTTCTTTTAGGTTTTCTTTCCTTCTTTTAATTTTTAGGTTAGATCACCATCATCACCAACTCTTAACTCTATTTACTATTTTCACTTTCTTTGTACAAATTTCTTTTCTATTTTCTCTACCTTCTCAATCTACTACTTTCATCTTAACTTAACTATACTTTTTTACCTTTTCTTTTTAAGAACAAGAGAAGAACTTTTAACCATCTTTAGTGAACTAAAAGAGAACTTATTAAAAGTTTCCATCGCTAGTCCCTCCTTGTGGATCATGACTCACATAACCAATTGCTATCAAGGTGCTATTGAGTACCTTATATTTTCTGTTCTTAAGTTTTGAAATTCTATAGTTTTCTATGCTGGTAATTACTCAATCAAATTTTGGCGCCGTTGCAGGGGAGGGAATACTATATTGTGTTTTGACAAGCTTGGTGTTCTGTTTTAGGGTTAAGAAAATCAGGTTGAGAATTTGAGCATTGCAGAAGAAGACTTATGATTCTGTGCCCCTACTCTAGAAATTAGGAACATGATTAAGAGTTTGCCGCAGAAACCCACTTTTTGTGGGACTATTAAAAACTCTTTCTTGCAGGACATATCGCTCTGCAAAAACAAGTTTTCTTTATTGCTAGTTTTTATACTTGATTATCTCACAATTGTTTTAATCCAACAGTAATTGGTTGATTGAAATTGCTTAAAAAAAAACGTTTAGATTTGCATTCCTAGGCATTTGTCTAATTACGTTTTCATTTCAATTATTTTTAAAGAAAGTTAGAAGCTACATTTGCATAGCATATATCTTAGAAAACATTCTTGAATGATTACTTACTTGTTGAATGCTACTTTTCTATATCTTGGACACTTTACACTAAATCATTTTAAGGACAAAACCGAACAAAAGATAAGGTGGGGGAGTCATTACCCTTCCGTAGCAAAGAAGCCATCTCCAAGCACTTACAACCTAAGCCTAACTTAAAATGTGATAGACGTTGCCTTAGAGACATCTCGAACTCATTAGGAGGATATCTTAAGGAGAAGGTGTTAGAATTTGACTCTTGTCAAATCAGTATCAAAGGACGGGGTTTGAGAGGCGAAAGCTCGAAGGCTGGTGAATTGGATTAATTTGGCCCGTCGCTTTTTGTGCGGATACCTCCCAACAATCTTGCCATGACATGGCTAATTAGTTTGTGGTTAGATTTTGCATTATACCTCCTATGAACAATCTAACTAGTTAGGAGTTGTCTATGTACAAGTCTCCTTTAGAATAGGCGTGCTTGAATTTTTTTTCTCTTCTTTTTGACTGATTGGTGAGCTTTTTGTGATAGTATTTGTGTATGCAAGTGTGGTCGAGAGACCCAAATTAATCTAGGTTGACTAGAAGCACTTTACCACCCAAACCAGATCTGGGTATGGTTCAACCAACATTTTTGCAGGATAGGTTCTACCCCATGAGAACCTCACATCCATCTTGCATCCAACTTCCATTGATTGGTGACAACAATTTTGAGCTTAAAGTCTCAGTTCATCAACATACTCCATAAAGTTTCATGGCTTAGAATCAGAAGATTAGTGTTTCTTCATAAGAGAATTTAAGGAAGTATGCTTAATGATGAAAATCTCTCACCTTATAGATGATGCTATTATGTTGCGATTCGTCCCATTTGCTCTTAAGAACATAGCTAAGAAATACTATACAGCTTAGCGGTCGGTTCTATCATATCGTTGGATGATTTCATCAAGGTCTTCTTGAAGAAGTTCTATCCAATTAATAAGACCACTCTCATTGGGAAGAACATCATGCAGTTTAAGTAAGAACGTAGTGAACTATTTTGGTGGTACTTTGAATGCTTCAAAGACCTCCTTATCTAGTGTCCTCATCATGGCATAGAGAAGTGGGGATAATGCCATATTCTCTATGATGGTTTAGACTACCAGAATAAAACTCTCTTAGAAAACTATTTGCCAAGGGGGATTCTTGCAAAATGATGAAAATCAAGGGTGAGATTCATTTAAGGATCTAGCCGAAAAACCCTCCATTGGGAACCTACTCCCAAAAAGTCTGGGAACACAAATCCTATCTCTTCAAAAGGAGGTCTCTATTCAATAGAATCATCCATAGCTATCGAGGCTAAAATTTCTCGCCTAATAAGAAGAATGGAAGTTCTAAAAACTAAGGAGCCAGTGCCAATCAACCAAGTCAGCCCAAATCAATTTTCAACTCCGGGCTGTACTTACAGCCAAGTCATGAACCGTGTGTTTGAGGAGTGTCCTGTTTTCAATGCTCAACAAATGTATCCCGAGCCCATGAATGCGGCCTTTTCAAGGCCACATAATAATTCTTATGCTCAAACGTACAACCCTGACTGGAGAAATCACCTGAATTTCTCATAGAGTCAAAACAACAATGACCACTCAAAGTCAAACTACTTCCAACATCCCAATCATAATCATTATTCTTCCAATCATCAACCCAATTACCATCACAGTTCTTCCAATCATCAATCTATTTCTTCCAATTATTAATAAAAGTTTTCTAACTTTATCATAATCTTCCTTTCAAAGTCCTCCACTTGAGAAAAGAATGACTAATTTTGAGAAGACTATGGAAAGGTCTATGAGAAACCAAGAGTCCTGATTAATCTTTAAAACTGCATATTTCATACCCCATCTTCACATTTATTTCATATTAAATTCTGCTAATAAACACCTCTCTTGCATGTTTCTAGGTCCATGGTGTGCAATGAAGAAGAAGACCCTAAATCATCATTTAATGGGTTATTAAAGGCCTATAATATAGCCATTGACCTTGGAGAGCTGTTTTGTCAAAATTAGGGACTGAAAACTAGAAACTGGGCGCTGACGCTGATAGGGGACAGACGGGAAAGCGCGCAGCCTGAAGTGCTGCGCATGCGGCTCTAGAAGAGCCACAAAAACACGATTTTTGCCATGTTTCTGCGGCCGTACAGGCCCGACCGTGCCCGTACTTTGGGCCAGGGTTTGCCTCCTGGGCCCCCTTTCTCTTGGTGCCTATAAATACCCCTAGGGTTTCCAGAGCAGAAGAGATGTAGAGTTTAGGGTAGTTTCCTTCTCATGTTGTAGTTTAGTTTAGTTTAGGTTAGCTCTTCTTCTTCCTCTTTATATTTTTCATTTTCTTTTAGATCGTATAATAGAAGAGAGAGTGGTACATGAGTGGAAAGCAAGAGTTCTTATAATAGAAGGTGACAAGTTATGAAAGATTCTCCCTTTACCTTTTTGTTTTCTTCTCTCTAACTCCTTTTACATGTGTAGCTAATTTTTCTCTCATGACAACTAACTACTAACCGCTAACTAGTCTAACTTCTTATTTGATAATCCACATGAATCTAATAGCCTCTACTTGGCCTTGCTCTTGCAAGAGCCATTAATGGCTCATGATGATGGATCTAACACTCTAACTTCTAAATCTCTAACAAGCTCACATTACTTTATTTCGTACTTGCTCTTATTTGGTTTTGATGATTTATGTGTAGCTAACACCTGTTGGTTGAATTTAGATGTGAAAGTTAACATATGAGCCATGCTTTGCAAAGCTCTTGAACCAAGGAATAGTGATGGCCAATGATACATGTGAGACAACTATCACTAAGAGGTTAGCATATTAGTGGAGTCATTAGCAGTTAGTAACCATGAGTTTTCTTTATCTTTTTACTTTATTTTAGAAATATATCAAAAATCACAAATATCTTATCTTCTATGTTACCCACTTCTTCGTATTTATCGTACTCTTCTCTTACCATTCTTTGTTTTTTTTTATTCTTTCAAACATTGAAGAACTGTTAACATACACGTGAACATACCATGTAAGCTTCTATCACCTCCCGTCCTTGTGAATTCGACTCATTTTAGCCTCTATGTGATAACGGAAGTATCGAGAGCCAAAGCACACACACTTTAAATCTTAATTTCAAAATATACCCTTTTTGTGCGCGGTTTTTCCCCGATCAAATTTTGGCGCCGTTGCTGGGGATGGGAACGGTTTAATTTCACCTTTTTGTTTACTTTTCTTCTTTGCTTTTAGTTTACAGGTAAAAGTTTTAGCATTGCAGAGGTCCACACTTACTTTTGTGTGGTTGGGTAAACTCTTATTTATTCTTATACTTTGCTGTTAATTTATATATTACCTAAACACTATAAATAATTTTACTAACTAAAATACAGAAACTGGACGCTTTAAAATGGTTTAGACATTTACATCTAGGCACGTGTTAATTTTCATTCTAATACACTGTATTTTATTTTTGTATTGTTGTGATATTGATAGGAGGTGTACATATGACATTGCATATAGCATAAGACAAACATGTGGATGATTTACTCTCTTTGTGTGTTCATTCTTATCTATACTGCATACTTGCACAAATTAAACTTAAGGGAAAAACTCAAGACAACATAAAATAGGGAAGTCATTACCTTCCCTTTGTCTAAAAATCACCTCCCCACTCACACAACCCAAGCCTAAATAAAACTTACTAGACGTTGGCCCCTAGGGACATCTCGGACTCATTTAAGAGATTAACCTAAGGGAAAAGTTGTTAGAAGTTGACTTTTGTCAAATCGGTGTCTAAAGTTGGGGATTGAGAGGTGAAACCTCGAAGAACAGTGGTTTGGCATAATTAGGCTCGTTGCTCCGGCACGGATACCTCCCACTGATCTTGCCCCTACCTGGCCAATTAACTCGTGATCAGATTCTGACAATATACCCCCCGTGGACAGTCTAGCCAGTTAGGAGTCGTCTAGGTCTAAGTCAACCCTAGCACGGCTTGTTTTCTTTTTCTTTCTTTCTTTGTTTGTTTGTTTGTTTATTTTTTTTTTGTAAGTTGTGAAATGAATTTTAACAACAATAATTCTTTCAATCATAATATGAATCTATATTTCACCCTGACCTCATTTGACTCGGATAACTCTAACCCGGCTATGTACAACATGAACCAACCATATAAGCCGGGTTGAGATTATCCGACTCAATATGACCCGTACCCCAAATCATATAACCATAATTATTAAAATAATTTCAACTCTTCACAGAGTCAATGGGGATTCACTTCCCCCGAGTCAAATTTTCAACCACCTTGTCCATAATTTTCATTCTCCGATTTGGATCTATATCCTCCTTTTCCTGTTCCACCAACTGAAGAAAAATCCAATTTGAAAAGGAGTATGAAGCCATTCTTGAGTCCCAACAACAAATTTTGCTCAATTCACTATCCTTCCCAAATTAAACTCCAAATACTTCTTTTCTAGAACATCCAATTGAAGAAGAATCTGAGCTAGAAGAGCGTTTGGAAGACTTTTGTGAAAAATTGCAATGATTTCAAAGTATGTTAGACTCATCATCTCAGTAAATTTTCAAGAGTCCTACTCATTTTTTTCAGTCTCACTGATTCAAAATGAACAACCATCAATACTGAACTTGAGTATGAAATTCTTGCATGAGTCCGAGCAACAATTGCAAAATTTATAGACTTACAATTTCACCACAATTTCCAAAATCAACTTCCACACTCACCTTTTTAAGAAGAACCTAATTACAAAGAGTGTGGAAGACATGATTCCGAATCAAATTCTGTTACACGACCTATCAGTAGGCTAGACTCACTTATCAGCAAATTGATCAATGAGAGCGAGGAAAATCTTTCTGTCAACCTTTGACCGATCCTTATATCCCTAACTCTACTGATTCGACCTGTGAATCATGTCATTTTGGGAATCCAGATTCAATTTCAGAATACACATTTGAACTTGACCAAACTCCAAGTCATGAAAGTCGCCTCGATATTCTGGCAAGTTATCCCTTTCCTGAATTTGAACTTGAGCTTGAAGGTAATCCTGAACCTCAAGTTGGTGATTCCATTTCACTTTTTGATTCAATAATAATTCTGGTATCTTTACCAGATTTTTTCTCTATTCCAGAGTCAACATTGAATCCTATGCCAGTGCACCGTGAAATTGAGCCACCAATATCTTATGATCACACTTCATTGATGGGAAAAGTGTGTGAACATCAATTCTTTGGTTTGGACTCAATTTTTGAACCAATTTCTACTCTCCCTTTTGAATCTTGACTTTATCTGAGTCAAATTTCCGAGTCGGTATCGATTTTTATTCATATTCCATTTGAATCCAAACCAATCATCTGCCAAAATCATACTTCATTGTTAGACAAGACTGTTGAAGAAAATGATTTAGTAATCATTTTTAAAATTAGAAATTAGATGGGGATAAACTTTTAAATAAGACCATTCACTCAATCATTGTTTTATTGGGTCATATTAGAGAGGTCATTTGTGGGTTCCTTCAAGATCCACATTATCCTGATCGGGTAGCAATGCTCGGCCCAATCAGACCACCACCGGAGCCACCACCATGAGGCAATTTTCTTTCTCTTCCCATTTGTTCATGTATATACACATTCACAATGCATTGAGAACAATGCATGAGATAAGTGTGGGGGAGGGTTTACTAACATAGTTAGTTTTACATTTTCTTTCTTTTACACTTCTTTTTAATTAAACAAATGTTAGTTTTACATTTTCTTTCTTTTACACTTCTTTTTAATTAAAAAAGATTATAGAAACTCTTTTCTTTTTTTTTTTACAAAACTTTTTGAATTAAGAGAAATAGTTTTGATTTCTTTTTAAGAAAATTAAGATTATCTTAGGAATTAAGAAGACCTAAAATTATGAAATTTTAAACCGAGTCAAAATAATGGATCTTGTTTAAATTTTAGGATAAGAATGTAAGATTGGAATGATAATTTGATCTTGAATTTTTTCCTTAGATTTATGCATTTCCCAATTACACAATTTTTGGGATTGAAACAAAGACTGAAAATGCCATTAAAAAATATATTAAAAATATATATATAATGATAATAAAATCACTTATTGAAGTTGGGTAATTATGCCTCAGGAAGCATGATTATTCATACCTAAAATGGTGGACAAAAATAAAAATAATCCCCTTTAGTTTTGTGGCCTTGTTTACTCGAGTCCTTAAGTCCGAGGGATGTTTTCTCATCTAGTGCCCTAAGATCATCTGGTTTGGGACTCACCGGCTGAAGGCTCACTACACGGGTAAATAAGAAAGCCTTAGAAAACTAAGAGAAGAAAAAAAGAAAAAAAAGAGAAAAAATAATTATACAAAAATCAATGGCATGAAAGTTTGAGTCGATATCCGAAAAATCATCACCATTCACCAAGTGTATATTTTTCTAAGAGTTTTATGAAAGATCAAAGAATCAATTCAATTTTAAATTCTTACATTTAACTTATAGCAAGATTTTGTATTTTGACTTAGTTTAAGAAAGAACAATTTCTGGCTAACCTCTAACGTTAGATCACTTATATTTCAGCAAAAATACTTCAACATTTTTCTCTATTTTCAAAATTTGTTATCAAAATACTAACATTTGATTTCTTTCTTTTTGGATTCTGTGAGTGTAATCTGCTGAGAACTCTCAGGAAACAAAACTCCTCCTCTAGGGAAAACTAGAGGTTTAACGGCTTGTTGCACAGGCTCAGTGCAATTGCGTCACATGCGAAAGTGGTGTAATAATTTCTTTAGTTTTTTGTTTTGCTCGGGAGAGAAAACAGTAAGTGTGGGGATGTGATTAGTCTCTAAAACTGCATATTTCATACCACATCTTCACATTTATTTCATATTAAGTTCTGCTAATAAACTTATCTCTTGTATGTTTCTAGGTCCATGGTGTGCAATGAGAAGAAGACCCTACATCACCATTTAATTGGTGATTAAAGGCCTATAATATAGGCATTGACCTTGGAGAGCTGTTTTGTCAAAATCAGGGCTGAAAACCAGAAATCGGGCGCTGACGCTGACAGGGGACAGACGGGACAACGCGCGGCCCGAAGCGTCGCGCGCGGCTCTAGAAGATCCACGAAAACACAACTTTTACCGCGTTTTCGCGGCCGTACAGGCGCGGCCATGCCCGTACTTTGGGCCAGGGTTTGTCCCCTGGCCCCCCTTTCCCCTAGTGCCTATAAATGCCCCTTGGGGTTTCCAGAGTAGAAGAGATGCAGAATTTAGGGTAGTTTCCTTCTCCATGTTGTAGTTTAGTTTAGTT
Organism: Agave tequilana; assembly: GCA_038442645.1. Lineage (NCBI taxonomy): Eukaryota > Viridiplantae > Streptophyta > Magnoliopsida > Asparagales > Asparagaceae > Agave > Agave tequilana. The sequence continues at coordinate 39,751 of JAVJIF010008655.1, forward strand.
TAGGTTAGCTCTTCTTCTTCCCCTTTATATTTTCCATTTTCTTTTAGATCTTGTAATAAGAAAGAGAGTGATACATGAGTGGAAAGCAAGAGTTCTTGTAATAGAAGGTGACAAGTTATGAAAGGTTCTCTCTTTACCTCTCTTTGTTTTCTTCTCTCTAACCCTTTTATATGTGTAGCTAATTTTTCTCTCATGGCAACTAACTACTAACCACTAACTAGTCTAACTTCTTACTTGACAATCCACATGAATCTAATAGCCTCTACTTGGCCTTGCTCTTGCAAGAGCCATTGATGGCTCTTGATGATGGATCTAGCACTCTAACATCTAAATCTCTAACAAGCTAACATTACTTTATTTCATGCTTTTCCTTATTGGATTTTTATGATTTAAGTGTAGCTTGCACTTGTTGGTTGAATTTGGATGTGAAAGTTAACATATGAGCCATGCTTTGCAAAGCTCTTGAATCAAGGACTAGTGATGGCCAATGATACATGTGAGGCAACTATCACTAAGAGGTTAGCATATCAGTGGAGTCATTAGTAGTTAGTAACCATGAGTTTTCTTTATCTTTTTACTTTATTTTAGAAATATATCAAAAATCACAAATATCTTATCTTCTGTGTTTCCCACTTCTTCGTATTTCACCGTTCTCTTCTCTTACCATTCTTTGTTTTCCTTTCTTTTGATTCTTTCAGACATTGAAGAACTATTAACATAAACATGAACATACCGTGTAAGCTTCTATCGCCTCCCTTCCTTATGGATTCGACTCATTTTAGCCTCTATGCTATAATGAAAGTATCGAGGAAGCCAAAGCACACACACTTTAAATCTTAATTTCAAAACATACACTTTTCGTGCGCAGTTTTCCCCTAATCAAGTCCCTAATACGAATAATGCAGAACAACAATGCACAAGCCATAACAAGGTTAGAGGTTTAAATGAGTCAACAAGCTAATTCACAAAGTGAGAGGCCCAAGGATACTTTGCCTAGTCAACCTTTAATGAACCCAAGAAATTCTACCCAAATTCAACTAGCTGAGGATCAACAGTTTAATCAATGCAATGTTGTTCATACATTGAAGTCAGGAAAGAAAGTTGATAATCAAGTGTCGATGCCACCCAATTCTATTCAGCATAACAACACACAAGCATCCACTTCATCTAGTTCCAGTTTGTCCCAATCTGACGAGTCTGAGAAAGACAAGTCAGCCAGTCAGGTGCACAAGCCTATAGTATAATTTTTAAATAGGCTAAAGAACAACAAGCAGAATCCACACATGGATAAAATAATTGAGATCTTCAATCAAGTGAAGATAAATGTGCCACTTCTTGATGTTGTCCAACAAGTCCCATCTTATGAAAAATTTCTTAATAACATATACACCAAGAAAAAAAAGACTAATGAGCCCTGGAAAGTCTTCTTAGCCACTAACATTAGTGAGTTACTGTCAGGTCCTATCCCTATCAAGTATAAGGATCTGAGTTATCCCACCATTGCTTGCACAATAGGACATGCCGATATTAGTCATGCACTAGTTGACTTGGGAGCAAGTGTCAACTTGCTCCCTTTCTCAGTCATCAATGACTCTGGTTGGGTGGTCTTAGCCCAACTCGAATCATTATCCAACTAGTTAACCGTTCAGTGAAAGTTCTCAAGGGAAAACTAATGACGTTCTTATCCGGGTTAGGGAGTTTATCGACCCTATTGATATCTACCCTATTGATTTCATATTTCTTTAGACATAACCTGTGTCCAATCCTAGGGCTCAAACTCTCGTTATCCTAGGATGCCCATTCTTTGCTACTGTCAATGCTATTATCAACTATAAGAATTGGTCCATGAGGTTAACCTTTGGAGACATGAATAGAGAAGTCAATCTCTTCAACGTAGGAAAGCAACCACGTGATGTTGAGGATTAAACATTTGAAGTCAACCTCGTTGAGAACTTGACAAGTGAACATAGAGGAGAATTGGAACTAGAAGCTTATTGTGACTTCGAGTTAGAGTCTAAAGACTTTAACCTTGATCAAATTGTCGAGTCTGCTGTGAATTAGGCCTCAAACCCTATTTCACTAAATGTGAAGCCTATAAACTTGACTCCTTCCATTGAGCCTTCCCCTTTCTTAAAATTAAAAGCCTTACCTATGCATCTCAAGTACGTCTATCTAGGCGAACAAGAGACCTTTTCTGCCATAATTGCATCCAATTTGACTGATGGGGAAGAAGAGAATCTTAAAAAAATTTTAGGAGATGTAAGTAAGCCATTGGTTGGATTATAACTAACATAAAGGGATTAAGTCTAGCCATAACTCAACATCGCATTCATCTCAATGAAGAAGCAACACCGAAAAGAGACCCGCAACGTAGGTTAAACCTTATAATGCAAGAGGTTATTCATATTGAAATCGTGATACTCTTAGACAATGGGATAATCTATTCTATTTCTGATAACCAATGGGTCAGTCCTATCCAGGGATAATCTATCCGATTTCAGATAACCAATGGGTCAGTCCTATCCACACGGTTTTAAGAAATCTGCTTTCACCATGGTGGAAAATGAGAACAAAGAGTTGGCCCAAACTCGAATTTTCATGATGATTTGAGTTTGTATCCACTATAGAAAGCTAAATGCAGCAACTCATAAGGACCATTTCCTGCTTCCCTTTATTGACCAAATACTTGAACGCTTGGCTAGCCGTGAGTATTACTGTTTCTTGAACGGTTACTTGGGGTGTAATCAAAT